>JAUZSX010264062.1:0-15026 GCA_034780655.1 Idiosepius hallami
CATTTTTAAACCAAAACAAACATGGACGGTGTAGTCAAAAAATTCCCTTCTAACATTTTCCCCCATATTGGAATGTTGGTGTGAGCTAGGGTAAAAGACTGCCGAAACTTTTTTTTTGGCTATGAATTCTCAATAATTTCATTTTTAATTAAATTAGGATAAATATTTTCAATTCGATATGGAAAAATAATTTTTAAAAATTAATTAAATTAGGATAAATATTTAAAAAACAAAACAAAACAAAAATAACTCCAACAATAAACTATTAATCGTTTGAAGTCTTGTTTTTCGCTTATGGCTAAGTGGCAAAAGTGCCTTTAGCCTTCCCTCTACTATCTACCGTTGTTTGTTTTAATTTAAACCTTTGAACCCTAAGAGGCTCAGAGACCACATAAGGCAAAAGAAGACGCACCAATATTTTGGCTTTAATATGTTCATTGTTCCTTTAACGACTCTGAGTGACTGCTTGGTAATGTTGAAGTCGGGGCTCAAAGGATTAAAAATATTTTTGATTAAACATTATTCTTCAAACTATTGAAAATAATTGGAAACTAATCGATATTTAATCTTTTTGACACTAAGAGGCCGATATATCGGCCCTGAGAATATATGGCAAAAGAAGACACTAATATTTTGGCTTTATTGTTACTCTAATATAACTACTCTGGCCGAACTATTCAGTCCGGCCTTGCTCTGGCTGACTGACTACTTGGTAATTTTGATAAGTTCCAAGGATTAAAGATTGTTAAGGAGTGGTGGTGTCACTGGTGTGGTGTGGTGTGTGTCTGCGCGTGCTTCCACCAGTTTCTCATCGAACGTTCTGGTAAATATCGATATCTCCCGTATCGGAACAACAACCATTCGACAAGTAGGCCTTAATTTCTTTTCAACCTTCTTTTCTCGTTCAAAACTCGTAGGAAATGAATGAAAACTTGCCGGTAAGAAAGCAGAAAGAAAGATGGATTGATATGTGTATATTTCAAGTGTGATATGGATTTTCTAGTCAAGCCAAGGAGCCTTGTTGCGGACCCTAGGGAGCTTGCACCCCCCTCCACAATTGCAGGGGGCACTAAGTACAGACAGCCCTGACTGCACTGAAGATGATGATCAAATGTGACGAGTAACATTGAGTATTATTGTTTAAGAAAGTTACACCCTTCTTCCCCCCAAGTGAAAGCTTTTGCAAGATAACAAACTAGACAAAAAACAAAATTAAGTTATAAATAAGGAAAATAAAAATCATTTTTATTAGCACTTGTTTGACATTTATTTACTGCTAAGAGACATGAACTATTAACAGCCAACATATCAAGCCCTATGCCTCGAAAGGATCTTAAACTATGGCTCTTATTAGTCATTACTCAATGAATTTCATAAGTTATTATTGGGGCTGTAATATTCTTTTATTAAAAAATATGCCTGTCACATCTCTTGTTATTAGGGCTGTGAAAAAAAAAAAATTTAATAAGATTATGTTGTCACGGCCCTACTAATAATTAAAGAATTAAAAGAAATTTTATAATTGCAAAATAGTCAACTCTGTGATTAGAATAATCTTCAATAACAGCATATTATCACAGCCCTAGTTATTACTCTCTCGTTCTTCTAAGTAGAGTGAGCTTCAAATTGAAAAACTGTTTGTATGGAAATATATTAAAACTGAATTTTCTTGCATGTACAAACTTTCAAATATTTCTTAAATATTTCTTTAAATATTTTTTTTCATAAAAAGGATCTTCTAATCAATTGATCAAGAAATGAATTCATTTTATTTGAATAAATGCATCCAAAGTTTGATTCTTTCTTTTCTTTTTCTATCTTTCTGCCAAAAATCTGAAAAGAGAATCCAGCCAATGGGGAAGAAAATTCAAAAAGCCAATTGCCTTTTTTTTTTTTTAAGTTTCAAAAATCAGGAAAATTGCTAAAATTATTTTTGGTCTACTGAGACATGTTTTTGTTTCTTTCTTCTTACTATTGTGTATGTTCATTCAGAATGGATGAATCCATTTTTACACTGGAAAAATCTAATCTCAGCCAATCAGAGAACAGAATACAAATAACATTGTCTATAAGATAATTGAAACCAAACTGCTACAATTACCACTACTGCTGATATTCTGCTACTACCCTTTTTGGATAATTTACCATTTTGGATTATTGTCGGACTTTGATATCTTGGATTTAACTGGCTTTATATTTCATCTTGGATTTATCTGATACCACTTTTACCAGGAATAATGGCATGGGATTCAACAAAAATCGCAGTAAATTTTTACAGAAAAACAAAGAAATTATTATTTTTCGTTTCATTCTTATTTTTTTCCTTTTTTTTTTGCAGTATGATTTTTTTTTAAACAAAACTGAATAAAAAGATTCAGTTTTTTTTTAAAATGAAAACTCCAGAAATGAAAATTCCAGAACTATCGAAATTATCTCCCCTTAATAAGCAGGCAATGGAGCTTTTGTCAAGTAGACTTACTGCTGCAGAATCAGAAACTCAGCAATTGGCTGAGCAACTTTCCCTGATGGGCTCTAACTCTACAAGCTCAACTCTGGAGATCCTTGATACAACTGACAGTTCATCCACTCATCCCGATATTGTTTCTCCTTTTGAAATAAAGGATTTAAAGACGTCTGAAGCACTTACCTCTCGTCTTTGTAAAGCCGAAAGTGCTGTGGCAGCCTTAAAGCTTGCTGTGGCCACATTGCAGAATGATGAATGCATAAAGAGTTGCTCAAAATCCTTGAGCAACCAAGAAAATTTTGGTCTAAAAAAAGGATCCAAACAAGAAATAGACAAACTTCGTGATGAAATGGTTTGCCTTCAACAAGAATTGGTTTTAGAAAAAGAAGCTAAAACAAGGAACCGTTTACAAGTGGAAAAACTTCAAGAAACTTTGATGGAAGCAACGCAATTAAAGGTAATTTCTTTTTTTTGTTAAGAATGACTAAGAATAATGAAATTTTCTATAAAGATATTATTTAGATGATGAACGACGAGCGTCATACTTTCAATTTCAAAAAATAAAAACAATAGGTAGCATTTTAAACTTTAGTAGAGGCTGTTGGTGTTACCATCAACCATCACTAATAATTAATTTAATATGATTAACAACACGAGGCTTTCGTCACAAAAGAAATATAGGGTTTTTTATAGTCAGCAAGAAAGTAGTTTACAAGCATAGTGGAAATGTACATACATCCTGTGAGTGGATGTTGAAAGAAGAGAGATAAGGACGAGAGGTCCTTCTCTTCTGCTGGCTGAGTTCTGTCTGGTGACTGACCAAAGTTCTGAGAGTTGGATCGAAGTAGTCCCTCAGACCACTTGCAGGAATCACTGTGCAGTTCCGGCCAACTGGTCAGTGGGTGGCCGGATTACCTGGTGCAATTCCGGTTTGAGATGACTGCTATGAAACCAAAACAATGGCTTTGGTTTTGGTTGAAGGCTACTTTCTCAGAACAACCAGAAAAGGAAAATACTTAACATCACAATACGTGCATGAGTTAAAAAAAGCATCCTGGTAATCTTTGACTTTTCTTGATAATTTCTTGTCACCATACGCTAATACATCATTTTCACTCAACACCTTTTTATCTTTTATCTACTAATCTAAATAACAATAATAAATTTATTTCATTCGTCATACAGTTTTTGTTAAAAAGATTTTCAGACAAAATTCAGAAAAGTACAAATTATCCTATCTTGCCTTTGTATAGGACACACCAACCTCACACACTCTTTTATTCTGAGAACTATAACCAAAATGCAGTACATGTCAAACACCTCTCACAGTGATACACATCCTTATAAAATATAAAGCATTGACTAAACTAAGAATGAACCTCTGCAACACTAATAATAGGAAAAACCTATTTGAATACAATGATACAGAGAATATCTTTAAATTCTTAAAAGAATTGAAAATATATCAGAAGATCTGAAACAAGAAAATGCCATTTCAACCCGAATAATATGAAAAAATAAGAATATCCTTAAATTCCTAAAAAAAAATAAAAATTTAACAAAAAAATAAAATACCAATAAAAAACTTAACTGACCTTTAAATAACCCATCATAGAGGTTGATGGTTAAAAAAAAAAAGGTTTTCTTTTCTATTTTTCTTGTTTTTGAACCACACGGATAGATACTTATAGATAGCACCACAAAAATGAACAATTACAAACAACTTCATTTCTAAAAGACTTCTTCCTCCTCAAAAACAAGAATCCTATACCAAAAATAACATTCAATAATAGTCATAGAATTCTCAATCTATCAGTTCAATCTCACTAATCTAGGTTAAGGGCAACACTGATTACAAAATCCCTGGGATAGAACGAGCCTATAAAATGGCCTTGTGCCTAACTTGGGTTAGTGCTTGCTTAGATTTTCTTTAATCTTTAAAAACAAAAATATTACCAAAAAAATCTAAAACTTTTTTTTAAAGATAATCTATTTTAATTGCTGTGTATATCAAAACATGTTTTTTTATTATCATTAAAAGAAAAAAAAATTTTTTCCATTTAAGGATGAATTTTTTTGTTAAAATTTTTAAAAAGTCAAAAATTTTTTTCTTGAATTTTTTTTTTAATTCTTTAAAAAACAATTTTTTTATAAAATTCCAGACCAAAATTTCTCAAAAGGCGGATCAATTTGAAAATGAAAATAAAAAACTTGTTGAAACTCTTTCCGAACTGGAAAAACAACTTTTGGAAAAAGAAAAAATTCAAGAAAATTTGGAAATCTCATATTTTTCATTGCTTAATCGAATTGAAGAAATGGAATCCATTATGGATTGTGAAAAAAATGAGGTAAGTTGAAAGTTGGGAGTCAAATAAACTATTATCATCATCCTCATTATTATTATCATCATCATTATCATCATCATCTTCATTATCAATATCATTATCCTGTCAAAAAATCTGGTGTTTTTAAAAGCTATATCTACTTCAGAATCAAATTTATTTTCTTTTATAGAATTAATAACTAGAAATTTTTCTACAGATTTGTAAAATGGTTTGAACTCTTTATGTCCATTCATATTTGTTTCTTGAAATGACTCTGAATGTTAACAGTAGGAAAATTAATATATTATAGATTTCTAATTATTCATCAAAAAGAAATTTAAATAGAAAAGGTAAAACTGTCATGTTTTTTTCTAATCTTATAGTAACGTGTTTTTGTCCAATCAGAAAACTTACATTTTTTTTCTCATAAACAACACAAAATCTTTTTCTGGTGATCTTAAACAATTGTATATTCGGCTTTTTGAAGGTCCTATTTTCATCGTTAGGAAAATTATTATAGCAGTTGTAGTAACTAAGTGCACTATTTATGAAATAATGTTGATTATATGAATTTTTCCTATAAAATATGAAAATATATATTTGAAGAGAATAGTTTTAGTATTATTTAATACATACCTGAAAAAAAAATCCAAATGTATACCTCTCATATGGGTTGGGTTAACTGAGATTTGAACTGTGTATATAATCATTTCAAATCCCAGCCACTACACTATAGTCTCTACACACACATATTTGAAGATTAACATTAATCCTAATACTCAAGAGAAAATGTTTTTGATTTTTTTATTTTGTTCAAAGAAAAAACTATTTATTTTGTTGATGGAAAAAAAACGGTCATGTCTTTTCTTTTTTTCTATTAGGTTGAAGGTTTGACTTCAATGTACAATTTACTCCAACAAGAAATGGGAAAATCAAAAACCAATTTCCAAGAAGAAAAGAAACAAAGAATCAAAATTGAAAAAACTTGCCAAATTTTATTGACAGAAAAAAGTAAGTAAAAAAAAAAAAGTAAATCGAATTCATTAATTAAAAAAAATATCAAATTTTTCCCTTTTTGTTTTACTTTGAATTAGTAATAAAGTTTATTTATTTAATATAATTCAGTCTTTTATCACTCCTCTAATTTGAAAAAAAAGCTATTTTATTGTAGAATTCTAATTTTTTAACTCCAAAAATAGATTATTTTGTTTGTTTTTTTCTTAATGAAATAAAAACATTTTAAAACATTTTTTTATTTTATTAGTCAGCCATAGTCGTCATTATGGACCTCACTAACCCATGCCAAACTTTCCTATCAAACATTTCTGTCCCTAGGCCCTCACTTCTGATACCTATATACCTGGGGATGACAGGAAATGTTAGTTTTCTTGCTCTCGGGTTATCAGAAGGTGCTTTCCATAGAAGAAGAGATGAGATTACCTCATTTTTAGCGCAGTAGCAATGGCCAGCAAATTGTACTCTTCGAGATCTCACAAGTACAGAGACATGTAGCAGATTGCCATAGATATCTGATATTGATGAATGTACTTTTCCAAGAGATACTTTGCATTTTCATTTATATGCAAGTGTATGTCCCATCAGGTCTCCTCTCTAATTTTCTAAAAAGTGTCCATGTTACTGAGCCATAGAGTAGAATAGGCTCAAAACAATATGCTTGGAAATTATCTGAAATTTTTTCCTCAAAATCAACATCCTCCCAAATTATTGCAAACAAAGAGTATTTAAAGTTATAGAATTAAATGTAAGAAAATAATCATATAAATTAAAAAGTACATGCGTTTTTTTTTGTTTTGTTTTTTTGGTAGTGGGGAGAGGAGTTGCTGTCTTTTTCTTTTTTTGTTTTTGTTAATTCTTCTTTTTGAACAGACAAACTTGAAGATTTGTACAAACAATCTGAAACCAGCAACAAGACACTTTTGAGAGAACTTGATGATCTACGCACACGCCATTCTCAACTTCTGGAACAGTTTGAACAAATAGAAAATAATTTTGAAAGACAAAAGGTTGACGAAAAAAAAACAAAGATTTTTTTAGATTTTTTTTAAATTTAAATTTTTGAGAACAATTTTTTATTTTTAGATTCCTTGATAAAAAGAAAAAAAATACTTTCACTCCATTCGATCTTGTGCAAAAGATATGAACTACAAATAACCCTTTTTTTTTTTTTTTTCATCAATTCCAACATCAAATGTGTTTTTTTTATTATTCAAGTAACCTGATCAATATAAGCTTCTGGAGGCGGTCAACGTGGCCTAGTGGATAGGCACTTCAGGACCATAGTATGTGGGTTCGGATCCCAAGTTGTTCCGTCTACATTGACATCTTGACTAATACCCTTGGGAAAAGTATGAGGCCCCATCTTACCTCCAGCTATGGGTTAACTTGTGTTGTTAAAAAAAAACTGTGTGCATAAAAATAACATCATTAGTAATTGTCCTTGGGATTAAAATGACTTAAACACCAAATAAACAAATATAAGCTTCTGTACTCTTGAATATCTATTATTATATACAGGGTGTCCAAAAGTTACTGTGCACAATAGATATACAGGAACATAAGTGAACAATTAAACAGTAAATTTTATTATAAAACAATCAGAAAATACAATTTTTACCAATAAAAAGGTTTAATTTATTCACAGTTTTACATCTTATCTTAAAGGAAATACTAGAAATGTCCTCCTCCATTGGGATTAAGACATTGTTTTCTACTGCACAGCAACTTTTCAGAAACCCTATACTTCTTACCTTAGGCAAGTTTTTTTTTTATATAATTTTTAGCAACCTATAAGTATAGCTAATGCATTAACAGCTTTAAGTTGGTGTTGGTGACTACATTGACCAATCCTTAAATATGATAAAGTGATTTCAGTGTATCCAATTTTGCAGACTATTGTTCCTATCCTTATAGTTGTTGTTTCACCACATTTGAGCCAATTAATTCTCTGGTCTTCAGATGCATTAATCATGACTGGATAAGAAAATTGAGTCTTGGAACTTATTGTAGCCTCCTTTTAAGGGGTCACTATATGAATATAGAGAGTCGGGTGATATGTACAAGCGATTAAACTACGTAACTAATTTCTGCTCAAAGGCAGAAAATGTCTGGCTTACTTAGAGCCAAGATAAGTCCATTGCATCAATGGTATACGGGTGTAATCTACCCCCAGAACAGAACTGTATCCCATGTAAATACTGTCCTCCATAGCTGTCTTTACGTTTTGGCCAACTAATCCTCTGACCTGCTAGGAAGTAAAACTGGTATATTTAGACCATGCTCATCTGGAACCGCTATGCCGTGGACTCCAATGGAACCGCTATGCCATGGACTCCAATACACTGATTATAAAGCCTTGTCCCAAAGGATTAAAAATAAATAAAAGTGATTTAATTCTAATACAATTTGCAATTCCTTTCTGAATTATCTAACCTTTTAGAATTAATGCACCAAGGGTAGAGCAGTGGTAAAAGCATGCATTCTGGAATCGTATTGCATAAGTTCAAATCCCAGTCAAAACCATGACATTCACTTTCAGCTACCATGGTCAGATAAGGCTCATTAACTCGGAGAGTAGCTCATCTAGGTATAAGGATAACACTTATTCCAAAATTCCTATCAACTCAATGAGAGTTGTCTCCATTTTGAACTCTGGTTGGTTGATTTTAATTCCCTCCTGTATAAAATTGAATTGACAACTGTTGTGCGAGTATACACAAAAGAAAGAAGGTGAAAAAAAAATGGTTTCAATAGACTAAAGATAATGTAACAAAGAACGTAAAAGACCATAAAATTTTTGTCCTTGCTAAATTCATTTTTACTAAATTAGAATTTAAATAAGTCCTGACAAAATATCAATACACATGAGTAACATTGATTATCATTTCTAGTACCTCTTTTTTTTTCTCTTTTGTATGTTTTAGATTGAATCAAATGAAGAAAAAAATTCCAAGGTTATTTTGGAAGAAGAAATTTCAAACTTAAAGCCAAAAATTGAAATTTTTCAAAAAGAATTAACAGAAACCAAAAAAGAATTGTAAGTTATTTTTTTTGTCTGTTTTGAATTGTTTTTTCAGAATTTGGTTGAGAAATTTTATCAAATAATTTTTTTTGATTTAAAATGAATTTTTAATTTTGATGGAATTAATTTCCTTTTTTTTTTCTTTTTTTCATTCTTTTTTGTTGGATTCTTTATTTTCTAATTTTTTTTCTTTACTTCGTCTTTCTTTTTTATTTCTTCTCTTTTTCACTCTTATTTTTCTTTCTATTACAATATTTTTGTTCTAATGACTTTTATGGTAGGACTGCAAAGATTCAAGCTATGTTATTTATATTGACGAAGGTACAATACCAACCAATCACAAAACGGGAAGGACACAAATCATATTTAATTCTTCCAAGATCCACAAATAAATGCTTACTACCAGACCTCTGTACATCGCTCTATTTTCTCTATAATTGGATTATAATTAGTATTATTGGATCTTGCACCAATCACCAGACACATTTGCACCCAGCATCCAGTTGTTTTACAAGTCTCCAGCAAGTTCTGTAAGGACCGTACGGTGCAACATCTCCCCAGGTTTCACTATTATTATTTGATATGACGATAACTACTACACCTGCAATAACTATTAATTGGACCTGTTACCATTTTTTCTCCCTCTGTATTATAAAAGGCATTTTTAACTTTTATAATAAATTTGAATTTGGACGATCAGTTTATCGAAAATAAAATGGCATTAAAGACAAAACTTTCTTTTCTTCCTTCATTCTCCTTTATTTCCTTTTTCTTTTTCAGACTGAATCAAAAAAACAAACTTAAAAACTATGAAACAGAATTGAAATCCAAAGAAGAAATTGAACTGAAATATCAGAAAGAAATGAAAGATAATTTTTTGCTCAAGGAACAAATTGCTAAATTGCAAAAAGAGAAAGTTTTAGCCATTTGTGAAAAAGAAAATTTAGAAGAAAAGGTAAAGAAATGGTTCAAGTATTTTTATGGCAATAAGAGTAAAACTGTATTTGTTTGGGAATTCTTTGAGAAGAGGTTTCTTAATATATGTATTAATATATTTGCAAACTGTTCTTTATCCGGGATCATGATTGATCACCTAATAAAGGCCAGAGAATAAGCTGGCCGAAACGTTGTAAAGCAACATCTTATGAAAAGATGAGCGTGAGAGTTTAAGGTAGATAACTCGTACGTATCTAGAAGAGTTATTCCCCTTAGTCCGTTACGAATAACATAACAGGCATGTATATGCATACATTACAATGTAATAGGGCAGCAAAGTTGGAGCATTGGTAAGAAAGGTTGGGCTCTGGAATCGTAGTACGCGAGTTCAAATCTCAATCAAAAAACCATTGCATTCACCTTAAAACGGCCTTGGTTGGTGCTCACCAAATTAAAATGTAAGCCCAATCAATACATATGTATTCTAAACAGCTCTGTCTCTAGTCATTATTTGTAACACAAACATAAAACAATGAGAACAGCCCATTAATAAATACATAGACTCTAACAATTGTTGAAAATTAATCGTTTTACAGTAATTGATTGTACTCCTAATACAAAATAGAATGTAAACTGTTGCGATGCTGAGTGGTGGTAAAAGAACGAACAAAGGCAGGTTGATAGATTAAGAGAGTTTATAACAGGTTTTGTTAGTAGTACAAAGAAAGGGTTAGTATGGCATTAACAGGGCGTCATGTCCGGACATCCAAGTAGTTTGTCTATTGCCTTCTGATGAGCATGCTAACAGGTTTGGCTTATAAGCCTGTTAGGCGAGTCCGTTTAGTAAGAGTAGTTGGGGTGTAAGACCCCATAACATAAACATAGTAAATTACAATGATAGTGAATAGCTAGAGCTGATATAACATGAGTTATAGAAGATATTTTTACATCATTAATTTTTCACTATCTTTTTTCTACAGGACGTAACAACCAGTATTGGAAATTAATGCTAGTTTATTAAAATTAAAAATGAGAATATAGATATCCTTGTTTTATAATTGAAAAATTTCCTAAAACATTGAAATTGGTTTATTTTGATTTTTATTCCTGTTGTGTATGTAAACCTCACATTTTCTTTGAAATGGGTTTATTTTATTGCAGGGTCAGGTTTTACTTCAAGAAACAATTGAACAAAAGTTTCAATTGGAAAGTGAATGTGAAAATTTAACTTCTGACCTGAATGCATGCAAAATAAGCAAAAAACTATTAGCGGAAGACCATGTAGCTCTTCAGGAAAAGTTGGATGGTCTAGAACGCCAGCAGGTCAGTTTGAACCCAGCCTTTTTTCTTTTGATTTCCTCCCACAAACATTCCTTTTTCTGTCTACAGTAACCTCTACCCTCCTATTTTTTTCCTGAAACTGAATAATATAATCATAATAATATAATTAATCTAATCTAATATACTATTAAAACTCTAATCATCGAGTTTGAATGAGTTCTATATCCAGTCCTACTTTAGCCGTTCTTACTTCTGTAAACCTACTCATGATGGGAACTACCAAAAAATCAATTTTAGCCTAAATAAAAAAAAAACAATTCTTTTTGATTTTTTTTATCAAAATCCCATCTAATAAAAGTTTTTTTTTTTTTATTATTAAATAGTCATAGGAAGTTAGTTTGGAATGAACTTAAAATGTAAATGAAATATTGAGGATTAATGACTTGTTAAAAAAATCATGTAATTCTATTTTTATGAGTCTTTTTTTTTTCACTATGGTTTTAAGAATTATTATTTTGGTTTTGTTTTTTTCATCTTTGAATTTTTCAGGCTGCTACTGAACAAATTGAAAATGTAATGAAAGAAATGATTCAACAAAAAAATAAACTTGCTTATGAAAAAGGAAATTTGCAATCTCAAGTGCAACAATTGCAGACACGTTTAGCCAAAATTGAACAAAAAAACTCCCACCATAAACAATTGACTGAACTGAATTCAACCCTTCAAAATAAATATATTCAAGTAATTAATTTCCATTCTATTAATTTTTCTTATTATAACAGGGAAAATAATGTTTTTTTTTGTTTTTTTTAAATTAACTATGGTTTTTTTCAGTTGAGAGTTTAATATTATTAAATCATAACTAAAAAAAAATTCTAAATTAAAGAAAAAGTGTTGTATTTTTTTTTATCTCTTTAAAAAAGAAAATTGCCAAAATATTTTATATATACACTGGAAGGGTTTTAAAGAAACAAATATGTTATCTGCAAACAGTTGTTCAACAAGCGTAATGCTGGATTTGTCGCAATTTGAAGAAATTCGTAAAGAAAGCATGACATTGTCCACTTATGTTCACGTGCTGCTCTTGATTTGTTTTTCTTTAACTGCTAAAGACGTTTTTTTTTTACTTGAATATGCAAGTTAATTTTATTTTTCTGTCTATTACTTTGCCCAGTAGCAATAGTTGCTGGTGACGTCAGGGATGGCAGTTGCGCTTTAGCCACTGAAACTGTGTCATCCCCTCCGGTTAGTGGCTGATGAGGGCAAAGTAAATGCACATGTGGTCACATGTTGGATGTAAGAAATCTGTTATTTTTTCTCTTATTTTGTTTAGATCCAAACTGACTTGAAGGAAAGCAAGACGACTATAACAGAATTGGAAAAGCAAGTGTCAAAACAGGAAAAAGAAAATTCATTGAAGACTGAAAATTTACAAGAAATGAAAGAATCTTGGCAAAAAGTCCAAAAAGAAAATGAAATTCTTAAACAAGAAGTAAAAGACATAAAAAACAAAACCCAACAAAAGGTTTGTTTTATTTTGACCCTAACCCTTCGGGGGTGGGGGTTACTTTAATTAGGGGTTTTCTATCTATATATTTAAGAATAATATGATCTTTAAACCATTAAGTGATAAAAATAGAAGACAAAATTGTTTTCATTATTTCAACCATTTCTTTTGTTAAGTAATTATCGTCCCCAAATGTAATTGATTTCTTTTATCTTAATTCTATGGTCAAGTCAAGTTGGAGACACCGGTTCTTGTCAGATCACCAAAATTAAGCAATGTCAAGCCTGGTCACTAGTTAGATGTTAGATGGGTGATCATTTAAGAATACCAGGTACTGTACTAGGGCTAATAACAAACCTGCATGCGGTGCCCCTGCTACTCCTTTCGAGGAAACCAATTGTTATAAATGAACTGTGACACCTAGTGGTGCATTGGGCTGCAATTTTTTTTGCTGCTTCCGTAGCGTACTTGTTTTACAACAAAGAGTCGCTAGCCCTATGCTCAACCCCCAAACTGAAGGACAATTTGTGGGCTTTTGAAATCAGTGTTGCCCTTCACCTAGATGAGATCCTCTCCCAACGAGTCCCATCTTCCTGAGGAAGCTCAAGGTGAATACAATGGTTTTTGACTAGGATTTGAACTTGCCTAATACGATTCCATAGTACGAACTTTTACCAATGCGCCATCCTCGCTGCCACTTAATTCTATTGATGAGTATTAAAAGATAAGAAAACTTAGACACTGTTTACAATCCTGAGGTTAACATGGTTCTGTTGGTCGTATCTATTCAATCAAGTAGATATTTTTTATTTACTTGATGAGCACAAACCCAAGTTTGGCACAAAACCATTTTTACATACTCTTACCTGGGCATTTTGCATTCAGTGTTGCCCTTCATCTAGATGAGCTGCTCTCCCGAGTTAACAAGCCCCACCTGCCCGAGGAAAGCTAAAGGTGAATGCAATGGTTTTTGACTGGGATTTGAACTTGCATAATACGATTCCAGAGCACAAGCTTTTACCAATGCTTCAACTTCATTTCCCGTTATGTATATAAATATATATATATATACAACTAAGCAGATTTCTATTTTAAGATGGGGTTCAGAACAGCACCTCAATACTGGACAAAGAGAATTGGGGTTCTGTCTAGTGTCCTCATAGTAAGTCTACCATTGTGGACGATTCGTTAGATAAATGAAAAATCTTTTGTAAAATCTTCACTCTCAAGTAAAAAATAGGTATATCTTAAAAGGTTTAGGTTTTTAGTGTTAACCTAGAAATGACACGATTTTGCTGTGCACTTCCTGCAACCAGCTTAGAGATGCCCTATGCCTTTATAATGAAAAGCCAAAAGATGGGCTTTACTAAAACCAATTTCTTGCATTTTGGTGTTGCACCAGATCCACTACTAGTTTTGAGAGAACTAATAGTAGGAGCTTAAAACCGGAGATAGACTGCAGATGAACTGTAGTGGCATCATCCCTATAGTCTCTCTAAAAATTACTCTGGCAAAAAGTTACTGTGCACGAATGGGTTGATAGAAATTTAAAAAAAAACAAAAAAAAACTAATAAATAGTAAATTTTAGTATAAAACATTTAGACAATACAATTTTGACCAATAAAAAGGTTTCATTTACAATATCACAGCTAATCTTTGTTTGAAATGTCCTCCATTGGCATTTCGACATTTTCTACTGCACAGTAACTTTTTGGACACCCTGTATATATATAAAAAAAGTTTGTAATGAATGAATGAATGAATAAGACACTTTAATGAAAATGACTCAAAATATTTTTTCTGATCATTTTTTTTTTTTCAAAAAAAAAAAAAAAAATTTATTGATTCATTCTAATTTAGAAAAAACTAAAAAAAAAAAATAAAACAAAAAAAGAAAAAAAAAATGCACCAAATGAAAAAAAAAAAAAAAAAGAAAAAAAGGGTAAATTCTACTTAACAAACCTTTAACCTGAGATGATGAAGATGAGGACGATGTTGTTGATAATGATGGGGTTGATGATTATTATTGATGATATTGTTGTTGTTGTTGTTGTTGATGATTTGGTTAGGAGGAAGAAAGTTTGGCTGGAATAAACACAACCATAACATGCTTCAAGCGTTTTAATATAAAAAGCAAATAAGGAAAATAAAAGTATAGAAAAAAAAATAAAATAAAAAAAGACAAAATTTCCCAGCATTCATTACTTAAAAAAAAAAATCAAACTTTTATTGTTTAAACTAATTACGAACTGTAATCCTGATCACTTATTTCCTCTAACAGTCTGATAATAATATTAATAACAATTTATATAAAATATAAAATAAATATAGAATATATTTTTCTAGTTGAAAAGCCTCTTCCTCCTCCCATTTTTTTAAATCATTATTATAAGTTGCATATTATATTTACTTGGTAGAGCACCTAACCAAGTTAGGCACAAGGCCATTTTTACGTGCTCTAAATACCTGGGCTT
>JAUZSX010264171.1:0-15018 GCA_034780655.1 Idiosepius hallami
CGGTGATTATAGAAAAGGTTCCTTTTATGTGAAAAAGGGGTCGAGGGTATTTATTCCGTGAAACGGCACTCTTGCCAGTACTTCTTCATTTTTACATACAACATTTGTATTAAATTACAAATTAGAACCAAATTTGTATCCCTTTGATTTTTTAAAAAATTTCACATTCCAAGTTATTACTTTTCTTTATTGAAAAATAAGAATTTACAGAGTAGTAATTTTTTTTTCTTTCTTAACAGATTTTATAGAAACTTTACCAAAAAGGATATGAAATATTGTACATTCTGGGTTATATAAACCAACTCATCAAATAAAATGAGACCAATTTTTAGCTCTGAAAATGAGACCTTTTTCATATTACCGCTTAAGCTGAGATGATAAATTTTACCAATTCAAAGTCACCATACAATCTTGCTTACTCACATTAACCCTTTCAACCCCAAGGAAGTGATATATCGGCCCTGGCGACTTTTGGCAAAAAAAGACACACACACAACGATATTTTAACCTCCACCTTTGAAACCTGACTTAGCAATATTACCAAGTAGTCACTCATTTCTATTAAAAAAACATATTAGGGTCGGAATGTCAGTGTGTCTTTTTTTTGCCTTTGATTACTAAGGACGATATATCGGTCTTTTAGGGTCGAAAGGTTTAAGACTGATTTTCAAGAGTTATTGGCCCTTTGAAAACTCATTTGCTTTTATATAATACCTTAAAATAATTTTTATTTAAAAATTTGTAAAGATTAAGTCTATTTAGTGTTAATTTTTTTAATGAATTAAGCATTGAGCAACTTGTTAGTTATTGTTTTTTCTCAGGAAAGTAATGTTTTGCATTTACGGAAATTTTCTTTAAAGTAAAAGCAACTTCTAAAAATTTGTGCATTTTTTTAACTCTTTTTTTTTTTTTTTTTTTTAAATCTGTGTTAAAAAAATTACAATTTATTTTCAAACTTTTTACTGTTTAAAAACTTTCATCTTTGCTGGTTTTATTGAAAAAAAAAATTATTAAGGCTCAAAAGGCTTTATCCGCTCAATAAGCCAGCCTCAGGAAATAAGATCTTAAAATCTCTTTTTAATTAATTTCCTTTAAAATAGTTTTTGCTTTTCAATTCTGCCATTTTGTTTTTGTGTTGATTCTTTCAGATGAATAATGTTGTCCAAATGACAACCACAAAATTCAATATAGGAAAGTTCAATGTTTGGGTTGATGCTTGGCCCAATTTCAGTGCCGTTTTAATCAAATGGGATTGGACAGAATTACACGTGAGTTATTGATTTATATATAAGGGTCGTTCGAAAAGTAATGCCTCTTATTTATCTATATACAAGCATTGTTCCAAAAGAAATGCCTCTTACTTATACACAAGGGTCGTTCCAAAAATAATGCCACCTATTTAACTTTATACCAACGGTTGTTCTAAAAATAATGTTTCTTTTTTAACTATATACCAAAGGTTGTTCCAAAAGTAATGCCTCTTATTTACTTATATACAAGGGTTGTTCCAGGACATAAAAGAGTTAGGCTCCTTTTTGTGAATCTGTGAATTTTTTTTATAGGCCCAACTACCAATAATAATTATAATAATAATAAAAAGAAGATTGTTAGGAGTGCGTCTTGTCAGACAGGTAATAAAATAACTTGAGTTTCTACCTTTGACAAGAAGGATCAAATAATACGCATTAAGTTAATTTGGGACCCTGATTGGCATATTTCCCTGCCTAGTATAATTGAAATCTTCCAAATTTTAACAAAATAGTTGAAAAAAATTTATTGTATTTTATATAAAAAATTTCTTTTTGTGCTTTTCTTTCAGATTCCACGTATAAAGAATTATTTTTATGAATTTTCTTTGAGTAACGAAAGCCTGAAACAACTTTTAGAAACTCCTGGCCTCATTGAATTAAACCAATCAGAATTTGTTGGTAAGAATATATTCTATAGCTCGTCAGAATTTCTGAGATGAAGCTTGACTTATTATTATTAAGTCTTAAACCAATCACTAAGTGCAGCAACCAGTGGCTTCCACCAGAATCAGAGAGACAAAAAGTCTCTTCTGATTTCAAGCACCATTCTAGTCAAAGACTCTATGGCGCAACATTTCCTTGTTTTTTCACCCTTCTGTGTCGACTTATATATATATATATATGAAAATATATTTATATCTTTTACCGTTACACCCAGTGGTGCATTTGACAGCAAATTTGTTTTTCTGCTTTTTCTGTAGCATACTTGTTTTTGTGAGAAAAAGCCCCACCCTCTCTCTCTCTATCTCTCTCTCTATTTCAAAGGGCAGATGAACCCCTTTTTAAGTCAGATAGCTCCATGTATCTACGTATATAATTGTGTATGTTTATATATTTGCACTATCATCTGTCAAGATGCTGTTATTATCATCAGATTTGTGCTATATATAAATATATATATACATACATACATATATATATATATATATATATATATATATGGGTTGGACAAGGCTCCTCAGCCTTAGCAAAGATGAAGGAAAACTTTAAACCTGCAGCTGAAATGACTATATCTCGCTTCTGCTTGTCACTGGATCATAAATCTTTTAGTTTATAGACTAGTGTAAGTGTTGTACAAGCTTACATCACTTAAATCCAATGAGATACAGATGCCTCAATCTATCCATTTATGTTGATATGTTGACTGATACTCTTGGTAAAAGTATGAATTCCCATTTCCCTCCAGCTATGGATTAAATAGTGTATTGAAAAAAAAACTATGTGTGTATAAAATAATGTTTATCAAAGGTAATTGTTCTCTGCATTAAAATGACCTAAAAAGGTTTATACGCTGTTAAATAAAAAACACACTTTTGGGGTTATTTCTGATGTCCTCATAAGTGAATTGGTTTGAAAAATATTTATTTATTGTTTCATAGATTCCAAGTTTCTGCTCTCAGGTCCCTTAAAATAAAACAAATCATTTTTCCTTTTTCTTTTTAACTTCTCACAGCCATAACAGAAGAAAGAAGAGCAGTTATCGAAGATTTTGCAGCCGAACGTGGTTATGAATTGCTGTGTAACAACAAATATTATGATGTTTTTTCTGTCAATAAAGACAAACTGATAAATGTGTAAGTAAACTAGTTAGGATTTCAAGAGAATTTTTAGATCTTGTTTTATTGTTCAAATATAAATGAGACTAAATTATAAAGACCCAAAAAGTCTAACCTTTATTTTGGGAGAAGCTGTATTATGTTATGCTAAATTCTTTGTCTCTCACATAGACCTAGTTTCATTATTCAAATCAAAAAATATAATACCAAATTATAAAGATCCCAAAAGAGTAAACATTATTTTGGCACGTCCTTTATGAGAAACCTTATAAAGCCAAATACAAATATTTCTACAGGTGTTTCTATTTATCATCATCATCATCATCATCATCATGCAGTCAGTCAGTCAGTCTTGACGATGACTAATTGGGGCCTCAGTACTTTCACTTTGGCTCTCAACTCGCTGGCACAGTTTTTTAGGTGAAGTATCTATCATATATCAGACAGACACCTCTGAATATCCAATGCTCACGTCAGTGGAGCGAACCCAGACTAGAAGGAGAGGAGGTCGCAAGGATTTAGTAATTAGTGTTGCCCTTCAACTACTCTCTCAAGTTAATGAACCCCATCTACCTGAGGCAGCTAAAGGTAGATGCAATGATTTTGACTGGGATTTGAACTCATGTAATACGAGTCAGCAAGGTGGAGGATTGGTAAAAGCTTGGACTATATCAACATTTTGATAAGAAATATTTCAATTTTTAAATGAAGCTAAAGAAAATATTCTTACCTTCTTTTTCAGGCCTAACCCAACGGACCTGATTGTTGGGAGTCTAACCCCGGAATGGGCAGAACTTGTGACTCAGAATTGGTCTTATGTCGAAGAAGATAAATTTGACAATTACAAGGAATTCATTAAGTTACTGATAAAAACCTACCCGAGCACTTGTCTTTATAATTCTCTAAAGCAACCAATTGCCTATGCCATTGGTCAGGAATATGGAGGCATTGGGATGCTTTACGTCGAGCCCAAGTATCGAGGTCGTGGCTGTGCGAAAGTCATCATGTCTGTATTATCACAGAAATACTTAGCTGAAAACCTTACTCCGTTTATTGTTGTGGACGTTAAAAACTTACCTTCAGTGAATTTAAACACAAAGTTGGGTTATGAATCAACCCAATCAAGAATAAACTGGTACACAGCAGTGGCCAAGAAACCAGAAAAATAACCTGACTCGATTGAATTTCTGAGATGATTTTGTTGTCTGTGTTTTATCAGAGGATTTAGGATGGATCTGACGTGCTGAATCCATAAATCACATTGGGTTTTGTCAGGTTTTTGAGCTATGGCTAAAGGCCATTTTTTACGTTTTTATCCACTTGTGCGCATGTGTGGAGCATTTTAGGAGTTGTTACGGGTAAACTGTCATGTCGAATAATTGTTTTGGTTGGAAATTATTTTAATGACAAGAAGTATTCAGGTTCGATAGTTCTGTGTGATGATTAGGACTGTGACACTATGGTTTTATCAAAAAACTGTTCTTGTCACAGACTTGAATATCTTGCAATTTTACTATTTTTTAAAAAATTCTGTTGTTATTAATATTGACTGCAGTCAATATTAATAACTACATTCTATCATTTCTTTTAATTCTGCAGAATTAAAAGAAATGATAGAATTGCAAGATTATCAAGTAACAAGTAGAGGTGTGAAAAGAACATTCTTTAATAAAAGCATGTCACAGACCTAGTGATGACAAAAATCAGTTGATAATGCCATAAAAATGGAATTTATTTTCTTACTAGATCTGATTATTTTTTCAAATCATCTTAGCACATAAACCTAACCTGATGGAGAGAAACGGATGCCATTTCCTGATTCAGCAGTGCAAAAAATACCCTAAATCATTGTAGAAATGTAGACATCATTTAAAAAGTAAAAAAAAAATGTTGTTCATTGTTATCTTCATTAAATATTATTATCTTCAGCTTTATCTCAACATTTCATGCCACAAGCCATTAGAATTTCCTCGGGTCGACAGAAACCAATTCTGGAAGATGGAAGGGCACAGCCGAAATATAATGAAGACGAAACTAAAAACGAGAGTAGAAGTCTTGACATTGGAATTTTTTTCTGAAGATTTAAAAAAGAAAAGAGTTCATGGCTATGTGATTAGAACTTGGACTTCTATATCATAATCCACATCTTCTGATGTCAATTGGTCTTCTTTGTTCACTTTCAGGCAATACCTTTTGGAAAGGTATGAATTCCTTCTTTTCCAACAATGGATTTGTGCAACTCCTCATCCACTGGCAATTTGTTTCCGATATAAAATTGATTCAGCAGGTTGATATGCTATAAAACAAAACAACCATACTTTGGAATCTTTTTCTATTTTAAATACTTTTCCATTTTTAACTTTAATTTTTTCTAATATAGTTCACAAGAACACATTCAATTCTGCATAAAAAAGACCACATGTTATGATAATAAAATAACACACAAAATAATAAAAAAAAACTCTCTTTGTTTATTTTTTTTTACTTTCTGAAGTTACAGAAATGCTTTGATAGAAATCTTTTACCTATATTTTGATAAACTTAGTTGCTCCGACCTTTCATTATCATGGGGATTTTACTTGGAGGGAAAATGAAATATTCCAAATTTCTTTTGGTAAGTTTCAATTACTTTTACGGTAATTTCCTTCTAAACTTAAGTCTATTTCCGAACTAAATAAAAATGCATTATTATTGTCTTGTGTTGCTCTAATTGGTTTTAGTTTGAATTCTAATTATGCAAAATCCCAACTATTCAATGGAACTGGGAAAGATTTCAGATCGAGAATACTGAAATAATTTGGTATTCTTGATCAGAAATCTTTACCAGAGACAATGTCACAGATTCTAAGCATCCCCTTGACGAAGAGGGCACACGACTGCAAAGAAATGAACTTTCCCTTTTATCATATTTACTTGGTGAGCACCAATCCAAGTTTGGCACAAGGCCATTTTTACGCGCTCTTACCCGTGCTTTTTACATTCGGTGTTACCTTTCACCTACATGAGCAGCTTTCCCAAGTTAACGAGCCCCATCTGCCCGAGGCTGCTAAAGTGATAGTTACTGTTTTGACTGGGATTTAAACTCGCGTAATACTATTCCAGAGCTCGAGCTTTTACCAATGCTATACCATCGCTTCCCTCTTATAAACAAGCATGAAGACAAATCAACCAATTAAAGAAGAGAATTGATAGAAACTTAATCATATAACTCCCTTGACTAAGCTAGGATCTCCAGTTATTCTTTGATTGTCTTGCTGAACAAAAGTCATCCTCTCCCAACAGAAATTAACAATTTAGGTATTTATTATCAAGGGATCTCACACCAATCACCAGGTGCTTTTGCACCCAGCAACTAGTGGTTTTTTTTTTTTTCGAGTCAGTCTCCTGATTTCTAGCCATATCCATACCATTTCATTCAAAGACTGTATGGTGCAACATCTCCCTGGGTTTTCCTCCTGATGTGTCACTTTCTCAAACCAGCCATTGAGCAGGGTATTCCCACTCTACCAATGCTCGATATTGATTCTTGAAGGCAGAGTGACAATAAGTCTACTCTGACACTTCAGTATTGGTATTATTATTATTCCCACCACCATTATTTGCCTGGTATTCCTACTACTACTGCTACTATTGGAATCGATTTCTTTGTTGGACTGTATTTTCCACTTGATATTCGCATTTGGATTAATGTTTTTTATAACTTTCCCAAATTAGGACCATTTTTGTTTTGGGAAAAAACGGCTCTTACAAAATACAATTTAAAAAAAATCAACATTGACTCCAATCCACAAACATATTGACTCCAATCCACACACACACAAACACATATTATCTTTTCAGTTAATGAACAACTCTGTAGCTAGACATTAAATCTTTTGTGTTTACTAGAGATAAGTATCTATTAGAATATATCTACACATGGTGATAAATGACTCCCAGACATCACAAACTTATTTATTTTTTTTAATAATGTTCTTAAAGCAAAATATAAACTTTTGAGAAAAACTACATAAAAGAAAAGAACTTTTATAAAAAAATCGTTTTCGGCGTTAAATGACCTAAAAAGGTTAATATTCCATAAAATAAAAAGACATTGTATTTTTTGTCCAAGAGACCATAACACTCTCATTCTACCCCTGAACACAGACAGCAAAAATGGAGGGACTCCACCTAGGCACAGATGGACTGGACTGGCACTCCTGCTGCTATTGTCTCCCTCGGTGCAGAAGATTAAGGGGGTTTAACAGGCCGAGGTCTTTAAGGGCAGTGGTTTAGAAATTACAGGGGCGAACTCAAATGGCCCTCTATTTTAGTTCCAAAGAAACAGGTCAAAAATAATATCTATACAAGACATTATTATAAAAATGACAAATTAGAAAAAAGATGTTATTATTTAGGTTTCCGGATACGTATTTCGCTGTAAGGCATTATCTATGGCAAATTTATTGATGGAGGAAAATTAAATAAACATTTATAATATTTGAAAAAACAAAAATGAATGTTTATATTATTGAAATTATTATCTGTTTGGCCCTCTTATTTTTTTCTTCCACACTTCGGTCCAAGAACTACAACAGAGAATCCTATTCTCTCTCTCTCTCTCTCTCTCTGTCTGTTTCCCACTACTTCTCTCTCTACCTGACCTCTCTCTCTCTCTCTCTCTGATCCTTGACTGACCAGAACACAGAATTCAGTATCCACGCATAGCCCCACCCTATGTGTGCTGCCAATGGACAATTCTACTAGAGGCACGTGGTTGGTAATCAGACCATTATGTAAAGATAAAAGAAATAAAGATACTAAGGTTAATATTTGTATTCCCCTCATTATTAACTCAAATACCCAAAACATACAAATTACAATGCTGACGGCGACATGATCTGAACACACAGCCATTTATTATAGTTTTAATGATTTTGAAATATAAAAACTTTATTTAATCAACAAACAAGAGTTTTTAAATTTTTTTTAAATTATTAAAGTCATTATCCCTACAATGGTGTAGCAAAGGAAGAGTGGAGGGGTAGTCTGGTTCGGGCGGCACATGCGAAAGGGCGGAATTTTGAGGGGGTAAAAAATACATAATAGAAAATATAAATAGTTAAAAGTCAACAAAAAATCTGAAATTTTATAACCAAAATGAGTTTTTAAGGTTATAGTTTGTCTTATGTTATTGTTTTATTGAACGAAACGCATCTTTCAGCTGTATCATCAGTCTAATAAAAATAAACATTTTAAGTTGAATATAATTAGATCCTTGGTTGTAGTTTCATGAAAATGAATATTTTTAGGGTTTTTTGGAATAGCCTTCTTATTCGTTAATTTAAGTCATTAAACGTTAAAGGCCATTGTTTTACTGTTTTACACTGGCAATTGTTTAGGCTCGGCATTTGTTGCGTTTTATGGTTGGTTGACTTGTTGGTAATTTGAAAAAAAAAAAAAAAAAAACGCTCTCAAGATTTTTGAACAACAACAAATGTGGCAGCAGCTATTTGAAAAATAATAATGTGGTTTTAAATTAAAATTATTGTCCATTAGACCTAAGTGGAATTGATAATTTACATTATTGGAAAGAAGTTTATGTAAGTGTATAAATAAATTTATATTTAAGGAACGTCGTTACGTTCGTTACATTAAAGTTAATTTTAATTTCTCTTGTAAGAAAACAAGAAAAAATGATTTAAAAGAAAAATTTAAATTCTTTTTAATGAAACATGTCCGAATAATGATGATGTCCTGATTCCTGTTTGCCTGCCTAAATATACTAAAAATAAAAAACAAGAAAAAAAATTGAATGAAAAATATTGAAAAGAAAAATAAAAATTCTTTAGTTTATGTCTCCAGCCAGCCAAAGTAAAATAAACTGGAAAACAAGAAAAAATTGAATGAAAATTTATTGAAAAGAAAAATTAAAATTCTTTTTAATTATATGTGTCTGATTCTACCCAAGAATACTAGAAATAAATTTATATATGAAAAAAAATATTTGTTTACTACAAACCTTGAGTGCTCCTGCTGACTGGCTGCAGGCTGCTGCTGCAAACTCCTCACTGAGTGCTGCCTGCCCGCAGCTGCTTCATGTCAAGTGACGTGTGACATTAACGAGTTATTTCGACTCAAATTCATAAAGCCTTGTTTTTTTAAAGAAACAAGAATAAAAGGAAAGCAACGTCAACGACTATCTTAACTCTCTCTCCACCTTTGTGTCGTTATCTGATTTTTGTCATTGCTGTTTCTGTTATCGGTTGTGTCTGCGGGTTTTATTTTCCTGATTATATTTCCTGGTATTTCTTTACGTGTGTTATCGAATACAACTGGGCGGTAAGGGTTGCCGTTTGCGTCATTTCAACCTCTTAAAAAGATTTAGATATCTCTATTGCTGCTGGTTGGTTTGGCTGGCCAGGCATTCAAAACTTTTCTGTGTTATGGAACGGCTGCAACCTGTTCTTTTATCGTCTGCGGCGGAAACATCGCAACTTTTGGAAAAACTCGAAGAAAACTTTGGAGACTCGTCTTTACAGGTTGGTGGGTGTGGTGTTTATTGGCAAAATTGCTGATTGGTTTTTGTCTATAAAAACTTATTTTATTCCATTTTTTTTTTCATCTTCTTCCACTTTATTTTAGATATGAAGATTATTTTACCTTTAGTTTTTTAACCTCCGAAATTTCCTGGGACATATACACATACGATTAAGTTAGTTCGTTTTTTTTTAAATCTATTCTAATAGATAATTTAGAGTAAAGCATTAACTGCTTCAAATAAAATAGGCCTCCCGCCTCCTTAGTTGTCTCAATGGTAAGTCTCAGGGAGCCGGGCAAAGCCGGATAATACTTCTAGTTGATGCATAAAATTTAGCTTAAAATGAACAGTATGTTAATTAGAAAAATAACGAAAGTACAATTTAATTGTGTCAAAGGTAAAAATGAAATCTATATATATAAAAGTAAAATCATCGTGTTTGATTGGGTTCTTTCTACATCCGGTTTCGAATTTCCTGTTTACAAGCACTGTGCGTGGGTGGCGCGCGCGGTGGGTGGCCTGATCGAACAGAGAAGATAACAAGGAATTGAACTGTTAACATACGTATTCTTTAATGATCACCCATCCAACACCAACCACTGACCAGACTTGACGTTGCCTAACTTCGGTGATCTACCAAGAACCTCTATTTCCACATGACATGACTGTACAAATCATCTGAACAAAATATGAGTGGAGATTGTTGCTTAAAAAACCTTTTTAAAAAAAAACACACACAGAGAAGATACGAAGAAGCATTTTTGAATTTTTTTGAATAAATAAATAACAGTGAAGCATTTTTGAAATTTACGAAAAAATAATTCATTTTCAAACACTAAGCATTAAAAAACAAACACTTTTTATAATCCTTTAACAAGTGTTGTTAAAATAATAAAAATGATTATTTAAAAAAAAGTTAAATATAACTTCTTTATTTAAAAAAATAACCAGAAAAAACAAAACAGGCTGTTTATCTGTAGAGCTCTTCAGAAAAAATAGTTATATAAAAAATGATTCAGACCACTAGAACTTGCATATGTATGGTACAGTCTTTCTATTTAATAGGCTTCATTAACTACCTTAGAGAAAATTATTAGAAATAAATTTAGTTAAAAAAAAAAATCAGAAATAAATTCAGTATGAAAACCATTTAAAATGAATTTTGCATGAAAAAGGATTAGAAATGAATTCAGTAAAGTAAAACATTTAGTATAGAAAAACATTGAGTGTTTTTTCCTAGATAATAAGGCTTTCCTAAATATCTTAGTTGCAAATCCCCGGTGCCGGGCAAAGCTGGGCAATACTTCTAGTTATTTTTAAAACCCATTACTTTAACAGTCATACTCACAATAGAACAGCGACGGCGGAGCATTGGTAAAAGCTCAGGCCCTGGAATCGTACTACGCGAGTTCAAATCCCAGTCAAAACCATTACATTCACTTTAACTGCCTCGGGCAGATGGGGCTCGTGAACTCGGGAAAGCAACTGATCTAGGTGAAGGGTAACACTGAATTGAAAAAAGACCAGGTATATAGAGCACGTAAAAATGGTTTTGTGCTTAACTTGGTTCGGTGCTCTACCAAGTAAATATGATACTGACAATTAAATTATACCACGTCAACACCGACACCGACCGACTGCCGCCATTGAATGACTGTAGGGATGGGGTGAAATTATGGGATAAAATTTTGGAACTTTGCAACGGGTAAAAACTTGAAGATATTCATTTATTTATTTATTATTTACTTTGTTTTTCTTTATTTGGGACCAAATTAGGTGAGATGCGCAATCCTTTTAGCAAAACGATATCCAATAAAAACTTTCCAAATTTGGGTCGACGTTTGGCCAGATTTTACAACAGTTCTTTTAAAGAAAAAGCTATCCGTAAGTTTGACTGTTTATTTATTTATTTTTATTGAGATTAAATTATGATCATTAAAATTTCTGTAGAATAATCGAAAATAAGGGACAAGGCGCGGGTGAGTTAAAATCTTGAGAATTTGTTCTTTTTAGAAAACAGATTATAACAATTTTGTGGAAAAAAAGAATCTAATCTATTTTTACATTTATTTTGCGGACTATAGTCCTCATCTTTATTTGTTATTCAGACGATATTATTTATATTTGTTAAATTTACTATCCTTGTGATAAAGCTTGATCATTTGTATATTTAATAAACGGACTATAGATCTCATATTTATATTTATTAATTTTACTATTCATGTGATAAAGATTAATTTTTCAATAGGCAAACCTGAATTATCATTGCAACGTTTTTGCCTCGATTGGAGACAACCTAAAGAAAATGCTGGAAGAGAGTGACATTGTAGAATGGAAAAAAACAGTATTTACAGGTAAGGTCGTAATAATCTGACAATTTCACAAAAGGTTGTGTATGTGTATAGTGACGAAGTCAGTGAGAGCTGATAATTAGTAAGGAATAATTAAAGTGAATTAATTAGGAAAATGGATAAAATACTAAATAGATTTATTTAATAATAATAGTGAGGGCTGGGAAATTCTTCTGAAAAGTAGTATTTTTTTCGGGTTGCCAGAAAAATTTAATGTCCACTGTTTTTTAGACTTTTAGGCACCATGTTGTTGATTAGTAGGATATTAAATGCACATAAAAAATATTTCACTGGGCCAGTTGGCCACTCATAGGTAAGATCAAGAGCCAGCACCCCACCCCAGATGTAGCATATGATTGCCATAGTTAGGACCGCACACAGGCGGAAGTAAATGGGTAGATAAAAGGGAATGGAATTAAGAGAAGAAGGTGAAAAGGAGACAAAAAAAACTATTTCCAAAAAAGGAAGAAGGATGTGGAATTCTGCGAAAAATGAAGTTTGGGAGTTTGGAACTATGGGTAGGCAATAGACCACGCCCCCTGAAGAATTTACAAAAAGTGGGGAATTTGAATTCTTAAGATAGTTTTAGAAAAGTTAGAGATTTGGAGTTTACACCGGTCGGGTAGAGACGGGCTCTGAGCTCCCCGACGGCCCCGGAGGCAGTGTACCCCCCTGGTCTGTTGATAACTAGAGGAATTTTGCTAAGTCCGCGTTTGAACAAAGAAATAGCTTGCCACCTCTCTTCCAGGCCAAGCAGAGCATTTTAAGAATAAAGTTCTTAAAAATTCAAAGAATATTGTCTGTTCCTTTCATTTCGCCATGCACCATGTTATTGTTCTCTAGTTTCAAACCATCAACCCGAACTTGTAAGTGTTGGCAGAAATCACGGCCAACATAGAGGCAAAATGCAACTGCAACCCACTAAATGCCGCAGACGTTATTTTACATATTACAGACGATATTGGAATCTGAATGAAAACATCATAAACGTGGCTTTCAACCCTAAATCTTTCTTTTGTATCTCAAATGCTCTATTCCGGCATTAGAGTATAAGTTTTGCTTCGTGCACAACCGGGTAGGGGGAACCCTGTGGCGTTGGAACCGGATGATAACACTTTAATTTGTCGAGACGCAATGCTTAAATTCTTCTTTCGCGCATCTAGTCAGCGCACCTTCCGGTCAACCACTTTACGCTACGTGACACTCAGACGACCCAAAAGGTAACAGAAAAAACTGACTTCCGCTATGCCCGAGGCCACCGAGGGTGGCCTCGCTATGCCTGGACACTTTTCATGTCGATCGATGTGGCGGCCATCTTGGCCAGGCCCTCCTAGCGTTTTTGCTACAACCACCACCGCCACCATTAGCTACACTCACAGCAGCAAAGGCGACTACTATTACTATCACCAGTAACTAACAGGAAAAAGAAAGACCACCCCTCTACTATAACTCTTGATTCGCAAGTAATAAAACATCCCTGACAAACTACTACTTCCCTACCCACCAACTTATCTTCCATCAAAGCCATAAAAGAGAGAAAAAAAGAGGCCACTGTTCTCATTTTTTGGTAAATGTTTTTTGTCCATGCATCTATTTTAATAACATTATATGCACTATTTAATCTATAGCTTGCGAGAATTAAGTGGGTTCATAATTTTCCCAACAGGCCAATTATAAACGCAAACGGAACTATGATTTGAACTTGCATATAACGATTCAAAAGTCCGGCTGTCTAGCTACTGCGCCAAGTGGACTTCCCCTTAAAGATTTTTCACAATATGAGGATTCATACCTTTCCCAATGGGGAATTATCCCAAATGTGAAACGTAACAGAACCTTTTTCTTTGTGCTTTTTATTTATTTATTTTTAGCCATTCCTCGCCAATTTAACCAAATCATCAAAGACGCTGCCAATAAACAAGGTTTCGAGACAATTCAATCGGATGAAAGTTTCAATTTCTACAAATTTAATCCCAGAAAGTTTAAAGAGAGGTAATTCGCTTTTTGATTAAATCTAAAAAGTTAATTTTTTTTAAAAAACGTGATTTTTAACGGACATACACACCAGATTAAATTATTTGGTTTTGTTAATTAATGAATAAATTTACTTTAAATTGAGTTATATGTGAAAAATAAATGCAATAAAGGTATGTGAACGTGAACATGAAAGTAAGATTACCTTTAGCTCTCATCGTAAGAAGATTCGTTTGTGTTAGGCATGCAGGGCAGTAATTGATCTGAAGAAAGAAACTCTGCCATTCGGTTGAGTTTATCGTACATAAAACGCGATCTCGTGGCTGCGAGGATTTGCATGGTATAAACTTGCTCGTATGCAAATGAATTGATGTTCGCTGGCATAAGGCCAGATGACTACTCGAGAGATCGAGTCCAACAAGTTACGAGGCCGATGTTCTTATTCGGTGACGGTGCGAAGATCAGTTTTCTGAGGCGATTATTGTTAAGTACTTTTGTGTTTTCATTTTCGGATGAATACGTTTGTTTGGAACTGAGGTGTTAATGTCTCCATAAACTGTGTCCTTTTTGTACTCATATTGTTGTTGGTATCCTGCACTATTTTTAGCAACCTGTTTTTGGTATCCTGCACTGTTTTTAGCAACTTGTCTAGGAGCCAGAGCCATGCTGAGGGCCCCCGCAGGTCCTGCAATTGCAGGGGAACCGCAAGCACTCTAGAGGCCGCAAGGTTTCTTGTCTTCCTAGATCTTTTGTAATGCAAAAAATTACCAAAATTATCAGGATAAGGTAGAAAATCATTATTACATTTTATGTTGGATTATATATTTACTAATCCATCTTTCTGTCTATCTGTTTCCCTCTATATATTTGTATATGTATGGGTGTGTATATACAATATACAAGTTCGGTACTATCCATACTTTTTAGGGTAGTTGGAGAACAAACGTTCTATTTGCTGTATAGCAAAATAGGGAAATTTGGCAGACTGCCTAGGGAGGCACACCGGCACCGAAACCAAAAAGGTCGTAGTCAAATAAAATACACGATCTGTTCTCTTAGAACCGGTTCTTTAAAAATTTTAATTACAC
>JAUZSX010264282.1:0-15017 GCA_034780655.1 Idiosepius hallami
ATGGAATTAAACAAGTTTAAATCTGAGTCAAATCTATTACATCTACCTTTTACTGCCTTAGGTAGATAGGGCTTGTTATATGAGGAGAGTATCACATCTAGGTGAAGGGCAACACTTATTACAAAGGCCCTGTAGCCTCCTCTGCTACTTGTCATCACATGTTTGCTTCACTGAGCATTAAAGGTTCAGTATTACACAGATAACACAAACTCATTTTTGTTATAAAATTTCAGATTTTTGTTAGCTTCATACTATTATTTTTTTCTTTCTATTATCTATTTTTACCCCCCTCCAAATGCCGCCCCCTGGCATGCGCCCCCTCAACCCTCCATTGCTACACCACTGGCGGAAATTCAATAATTATTGAAAGCTATCTAAACTTGGAAAATGTTTTTAAAAACATTATATGGATTTTTGTAAAATTTGTTGTAATATAATTTTTTGGAAATATGATTGTATTATTTAAAAAAATCAAAACTAAAACCTAATTGGAGAGATTTTTTTATTTTCATTAGATCCACGGACAAAAGATTGGTTGCTTCTAGAGAATAATCCTTTAAAAGTCTGGTGTCTAACTGCCTTCTACATTCTATTTGTGATATATGGACCAAAGTACATGCAAAAAAGAAAACCCTATGACTTGCGAGCCTTTATCATTGTCTACAATTTGGCAATGGTGATTTTATCTTTATATATGTTGATTGAGGTGAGTAGATTTACATTCAAACATTTTTGAAGCTTTTAATTTTTGAAATAATTTTTCTTGGATTGAAATTAAAAAAAAAAAAAAGCAAATTAAAACCAAACACTATTTCTCGCTTTAAAACAATTTTCTAAAAGAAAATTTATTTAACTCGAACTACTTTAGTTATACATGTTATATTTTTTTAAATGGTATTCCATAAATAATTTAGGCCAACAACATTTTTAAGAATACTTTTAACAAAAATTGATAGGATTTTTACCTTAACTTATATTCTGAATATGTATTTAAATTAATTGTAAAATTTGTCAAGCTTTAATCATCAAATTTGAAAATTATCTCCACATGAAAAGTAAAATAATTTAGAAAGAAGCTAAAAACAAACATTAAAATTGATTTTCAAGGTCAAGGGAGTTCAAGTTGATATAACCTAAGTTGATCCCCTATGAAGTGAAGGTTGACTTGCTGGTTAAATAAATCAACAAATCCATCCAATCCTCCATGAAGTAAAGTCTTAAGGAATACAAATCCTTTTGCAAGAGAAAAACTCAAACTAGCCTGATCCAAGATTAAGGATTCAAGGTTTTTTATAACTCTAAGAAATAAGATTTGATGTTCAAACAAAACCAGTACAGTTCATAATAATAATAATAATAATAATAATAATACTCATCACCCGCATACATATACACACACACACACACATATCCAACTGAACACAAATTATAATGAAATTTCAATTCATAATTACATTATTTTAGATATTTGATACATGACTGATTTTTTCTGCCTTCTACCTTAAAATTCTTTTTGAATTCTAAAAAAAAAATTAAGTTATTAATTAAAATGGATGCAACTTAATTATAACTTATAATTTAAAACCAAAATGTTTTTCTGTTATTCACTTTTTAAAAAAAATATTTTTCCTATGTTGTTTTAGATGATATTGAGTACACAATCATTGGGTTACAGAGTTGTCTGTGCACCTTATACAAAATTAAGTATTCAAAATCCAAAAGAAATGAGGGTAAGTTTTTAAATTTTCTTTTTCATTTTTTTTCTTCTTAAACAAGAGGATCATTAGATTTGCTTTGAATTTATTTATAAATTGGTCGCAGTCTGAAGTATTTTCATAATGTAACTAATCTCCTAGTGAAAATAGGAGGGGCCCAAAAGTACTTGGGATTATAGCCAATTCTTAAATACACACCAAAGTTAAAGCAGTTGCAAAAGCTTAGACCCTGTAATCGTATTATATAAGTTCAAATTGCAGGCAAATTCATGACATTCACTTTCAGCTGTCTCTGGCAGATGAGGCTTGTTCATTTGAGAGATTAACTCATCTAGGTGTAAAGATAACACTGATTCTAAAGAGCGCAGGTGGATGAAACCCATCAACTTACGAGGAGTATCTCATTTAGGTGAAAGCCAACCCTAATTACAAAAACCCAGCAACATAATGAGCATTTAAAAATGGTTTTGAGAGAATTTTGGCTACTTTAAATGAAAAAATGGTTGTATTTTAGTTTCCTAAGTAATTAAAGACTAATCAGACGAATGTTTTTTTATTTTTTTGTATTTTCAGTTCTGAAATCTATTTGAATCTATTTTAAGTCATTAACAAACTTTTACCAATGCTCCATCTCTGCTTTTTTTTTGTGTATGCTATATTTGAGTTGGAAGAATATAAAAAACCTTATTTTTTTTCAAGTTTTGGTTATTTCTATGTAAATGAATCAACTTGCTGAAAAAAAGATTATTTTAAATTTAACTTCATCAGAAATGATGTTTTAATCAATGAAAGACTTTTGTGTGATTCAGTGTCAAGTTTATAAGATTAAATTCATTGATAATTATATTTTCTCATGGGGAGGTCCACTTGGTCTAGTGGGTAGGCAGTCGACTTTGGATTTGTGATATGTGAGTTTGTATCCTACTTGTACCATTTGTATTCAAAACTGGACTAATACCCGTGGAAAAGGTATGAATCTCCACATTCAATCCACTTATGGATTAAATAGTGCATATTGTGTTATTAAAAAAACTGTGTGTGAACAAAAGAACATTTATCAAAAAATGATTGTTTTCTGCATTAAATGACCTAAAAAGGTTGATATGCCATAAAACAAAACCAACCAAACTCTCAATATTGGTGTGTATGAGCTATCAAACTTAGACTAAAGTCAGGGCCGTACTTAGACCCCCCCCCCTCCCGTAATTGGGGGGCTGTAAGCTCGCTAGGGGCCACAAAGCTCTTTGGTTTCATAGATGTTTTGTAATGCAAAAATAAATTACAAAAATAATTAGTTAGGGTTAACTAGAAAATACTTATTAGCCTTATATGTTAGAATATCCTTCTATCAATCCATCTCTCATTCTGTATCTGTCTTTCTCTCTCTCTCTCTCTCTCTCTCTCTCTCTAAATATTGTAACTGCCTTTGGGTCGCCTCCAGTTTGTTGAGAAGGCACAAGTTGCCTTTTTAGGATAGAGGGGCAGCAATGCACATTCTGCATCGGGGCCGCAATATGGCTAAGCACGGCACTGACAAAAGTGATTTGGTCAAGAAACCTCGGAAGCTGTTTTTGTTATCGTGGGAAATTGAGTAAAAAGTTACGTAGAAAAAAAAAGGGGAGAGACTAGGGCATTGGTTTTCAAACTTTTCTATCAAACCCCGTCACCTGTCACCGATGGACAAAAATGCCAGCGCTCCCCTCTTCCAATGAACGCAATAATGATGGTACATCTAGGAGAATATACTGTGGAACTATATAGGCAGGAATGTCTATTTGCAGCTCCTGTGGAAGGGTTAATTAAATTGTCCCATTTATCCAGCCTGTCTACCAACACCAATTTCACATTTTACCATAATTGCTCTAGGGCTCCCTTTTACAATTTTAACACTCCTCATCTAACTAGTTACTTGCCAATGGTCCCCAGAAAGTTTATATCACTCCCCTAGGGAGTGGTACCGCCCACTTTGAAAACCACTGGAAAAGGGGCAAGCTATTGCTGAAGTCAGGTATTTACTGATTAGTCAGCAGTAAATCAGTTTTATGTGTATGGAAGAGTCCAATCCTGGCTGGGACAGGTCACAGAACATGAAAGTCTCACATTTAATTTATTCAAGGCTGATTAGGCTTTTAGTCAATTAATGAAGCCAAAAATGAATTTTTTTATTTGAATAGAAAATAAATTTCAATTTATTTCTTTACAGATTTGTTTCCTTTTCTTATTTTTCAGTTGGCTAAAGTTTTATGGTGGTATTTCTTTTCAAAAGCTATTGAATTGATGGACACTGTTTTAATGATATTAAGAAAGAAACAGGATCAAGTGTCTTTTCTCCATGTCTTTCATCATGCAACAATGTTAAATATTTGGTGGTGGGTTATGATGTTCATTCCTGGTGGATTGTGTAAGTATTAGAAACTTTATTAAAAGCAAAAAGCAATTTCATTGGACAAAACAATTCATTCCAATACAGGGTGTTTCAAGTAAAGATTTATTTTTAAAACTTTTTTAATTTGTGCCAATTATCAAGGTTGCAATCTATCACAAGCTTCAACAACCTTTTTACTTTCTGTTTAACTTTATGAAATTACTAGAAGTATTGTTCAGCTTTGCCCAGGCATCGGATACTTGCCACTAAGTTAATTAAGGAAGTCAGGAAAGCAGTTAATACTTTTTTAATGTTTTTTTATATTAAATTCATTTCTGCTTTTCTCTCAGGTGCTTAAAGAGGCCTATTATATAGAAAAGCATTACTGTATTTATGCAAATTTTAGTGCTCTGAATCGTTTTTTTTTAATAACTATTGTAGTTCTTTTTTGATGAGCTCTACATACAAACAATATTTTTTAAATAATTATTTTGGTTTTATTATCTAAAGAGCTACAGGATGTAGGGTCACATATAAACACAAGCTGATTTTTATAAGTACATAAATTTCAAATTTTCATCAATGCACAACTTTTTTGTGAATGAATTTTAATTTATTCATAGATATTTTTTGTGAAAAATATTAATAGTTATTCAGTTTTTGATTTTTTGTTTTCTTTTCTTTAATGAAATTTATCTTCAATTTTCAGGCAGATTTGAAAAATGTTTTATTATAAAAAAATTGATTTAAAAATTAAATTTGTAATTGTTTTTTTGCAGCCTGGTTTGGTGCCTGTTTGAATTGTTTCATCCATGTTGTAATGTACACTTATTATGGCTTGTCAGCTGTGCCTTCTCTCAAAGGAAAATTATGGTGGAAAAAGTATATTACCAGAATGCAATTGGTAATAAATTTATGATTATCTTTAATCCAATAACTTATTTAGAGAAGACAATAATCATACATTGATAAATATTTCATAAAAAAATAAATAAATTGATTAAATTTTAGTTTTAAAATTTCATGTTAGCAATAAACCTTTTTTTAAAAATTTATCTCATGTTAAAATGTTTTTTACATTTTCAACTCTGTTTTATTGAATTGTTTCACTTGAAATTAATAAGCTTAAATTGAATCTATAACTGTCAAATAATACATGAATTAGTTTTTAAAATGTTGAATGCTTAACTAGGTGTGTCTCAAGATTTACACACACACACACACACACACACACACGCATGTGTGTATGTTTGTTTTGTTTTATGGCATATCAACCATTTGAGGTCATTTTATGCTGAGAACAATGGTTTTTTGATAAATGTTCTTTTTTGTTCACTCTTAATTTTTTGAATGATACAATATTCACTATTTAACCCATAGCTGGAGGGATTGTGGGGATTCATACCTTTTCCTAGGGTGTTAGTCCACTTATGAATGCAAATGGAACGACTAGGATTCAAACTCTTGTATTATGATTCTGAAGACCGACTGCCTAACCACTTGGCCAAATAAACTTCATTTGTGTATGTAAATCTTAAAACACACCTAGTTATATATGAATATATGTGTGCATATATATATATATAAATTTTTTTTATTTTGTAGATTCAGTTTTGTGTCACATTTGCACACTCAGCAAATTCTATACGGGTTCAATGTGACTTTCCTCGTTGGGGCCAATATTTGCTAACAGGTTACATGATAATAATGGTGATATTGTTTAGCAATTTCTACATTCAAGCCTACATCAAAGGTAGAAGGAATCCCAAAAAACAACAAGAACAACCACAGAAACAAAAGAAACATTTGCAAAATGGCAACATTAATGGCACAATCAAAAAAACACATTAACATTGGCCTTTTTTTTTTAAGTTGAATTTATTTTTTAAGTTTTTATTTCTTTAACATATTCAGCAGAATGTTCAGACTTTATTTTCTAATTTTAGCAACAAAATAAAAATATTTTACTAGTTAATTAATAAAAGAAAGTTTATATTATGGAAATAAAATTAATAATAAAAGTTGTTTAACAAAAACATTTTTTGGTCTGTTGTTTTTTTTTTTTTTTCATTTAATCAACCTTGAATTACAATTTTATTTTTCAGATCCGTATTATTGTCAGATAATCATCCATTACTTTTTTCTGAAATTTTGCCACAAGTTATATCTAGTTGTGCAGAGTAAAAGAAAATTTCATTACAAAAATTCTTGTTGCCTAAAATGGGTCAAAAACACCCCAAAAATGACACTTTGTTCCAAATTTCAGTATTTCTGAACATGACAATAATTAAGTACACATCACCTAGGGTTTTTGGGGGCTAAAAACAATCATGGGGGGGGGTCTATTTAACGTTTCTGTCCCAATTATCATTAAGTATGTCTTTTTTTTCACACTCTACTGTGCACTCATAGGGGACCATGCATGCTTCACTTGTTCTTCTTTGCAATCGACTCTTAGCAAATTGTTTTTGCTTTAAATAAACAGATTTTTAAGATGACTTAAAAATTCTAACTTAATTTATCAATCATTTAAAACGAGTCAGCAACCCCAACATACTGGCCACATCCAGCCCACAAGTGAATTTCGTTCGGCCTGCCATTCTTATCCAATCTAAATAAAAAAAAACCTCACCAATGTGACAAGTAAGAACCTGAACACATCACATCTAAATATTAGAAATCCTTTTTTCTTAACTGGATAATTAATAGACGAAGCTTCCATTGGTTCTAATCCTTTTAAAATATTAATTAGATATTCTTGATTAAAAATGGAAGACGCTTAAAAAATTTTAAAAAGAAATCTTAGGGGTTTTTTTTGTTTTTGTTTTTTAACCCTTTAAACCCTAAAGAACCGATATATCGGCCCTGGTGACTTAGGGCAAAAGAAGACACACACACAATGCTATTTCAACATCCACCTTTGGACCTTGACTTAGCAATATTACCAAGTAGTCACTCAGAGCCTTTCTATTTAAAAACCATATTAGGACTGAAAAATGTCAGTGAGTCTTTTTTTTGCCTTTGGTTACTAAGGCCGATATATTGGCCCTTTAGGGTTGAAAGGATTAAGGACAAACTCCCTTCCTCCCTTACCAATTCTACAAGCTTTTTTTTTATTCAAATAAAAATGTAAATTTCTTTATAAAATGTTTTGAATGTAGTTTTGGGTTTCCGTAACTTTTTTAGATCGTAGTCTTGGTAACCTTAACCCTTGCAACCCTAACTTATCAAAATTACCAAGTAGCCACTCAGAGCTCTTTCGAGGAACAATTAGGTCAAATTATTGATGTGTGTCTTGTCTTTTTTTGCCTTATATGCTCAGCAGCAGGGCCAATATATCAGCCCTTTCGTGTCGAAAGGATTAAGAGGTTTCTTTTAAAAGATTTTTAAATGGTCATCAATTTTTGATGTTTTGAAGTGTAGAATTCGTTGAAAATGTTAATAATAATTATTCTCTTTCAGATTATCATTAAAAATATATATATATTGTTTTATGAAAAGAAAATTCCTTTAAATCTTGAGAAATTATTATTTTTTAGTTAGAGATTATAAACTTTCGAATCTACCATTGAATGACTTGAAGAATGCATAAAAAATATAAATAAATAAACAGAACATGATCGGAAAAAAGAAATTTCTTTTTAATTTAAAAAAGTTACAATTGAAGAATTTAATGATATTTCTATACGATGAATTAAAAATAAAGAAACAAAAATAGTTATCCCCCTTTATAAGATGCATTTACCAAAAACTCCGCTAGATGTCAGGCGTTTACGTTATCGTCTGCTTTATTGAAATTTATTGAAAGATCAAAAAATGGATATTTGTAAGTAAATTCATTATTTGCTTTTTGAAGGAAACTTCTTGATTAAAATATTATTTTAAGAAATGCAATATTTGCTAATTGTCTTTAACACCCTTTAAAACAAAAAAAAAAATAATTTAATTAAAAATAAATCTAGATAGATTTAAAGAAAAAAAGTACATATATTTTTGTTATTTTAAATGAAGTTCTTTAAATAATTTTCCTAAACATTTCTTGCACATTAAAAATTCAAATGAACCATTATAAATATAATACCAAAAAACTGGTTGTTGTAAAAACATCAGGAAAAATGCATTTTTACTTTAAAATTTTCTCAATAATGCATACCTTATAAAAGTAAAGATTTATATAAATGTGTTTGATGGAAAAAAATATATAAAATAACAAAGTTGAAGGTATTTCCATAAACGGCATGTGTAATTATAATTTAATTTAAATAATAATTTTTAAAAATAAAATGAGGGTTAATTTGCTGATTTTGTTAGATTAATTTTTTTATTATTAAATAGTTTTAGATACGTATTGTCCTTCATAATTACGAAAGAGCTATCATTACAATGTGGTGTCTGGTGTAAAAGCGTAATTTTTCTTCTGTCCCTAAAAAAGAAATAATTGTATATATTTGAAAATAAGGTAATTGTATTCAAATATTTTTGCATAAACTTTTAGGTCATCGTCGTAATTCTTACTTGGACACAAGGAAATTATTTTAATCGGTTTTAAAACTAAAAAAATATATATATTTAAACTTTGTTTACGTTTTCGGCGAAAAAATTAGTAAAAGTATGTTTTTAAGAAAAAAATTTATTCAAAATCATATAAAAAATAATAGAAAAATATGATATTTTTCTATTTTTAATATTATAAAATTCTTTCAGATAAAACCAAAAGTTTTCCAAAAATTATGAATTTTAATAGATTTAAATTAACTTAAAAGTAACAACTAGCCTTTTCTTGATCTAGGGTGTCGAGTGTATTTGTTGCTCAAAAGATTTTATTGAATAAAAAAAAAGATAATTGCAACATATTTTGAAGATAGTGAAAGTGATGGTTTAGCAACAACATTTATTTTTTTTAAATAATAATTTTATAAATATTTTTGTTGATAATCATTAAGCCAAATTAATTATCATACAACACATTTTTTTCGGCGGGTCTTTTTACAGGTCATTTCAATGGAATGCAGGTAGCCTCGATTATTCGGTTCATATTTTAAACCATTGTGCATTCACCTTAAAAATGACCTTGTGCCAAACTTGGTTGGTGCTAATGGTGCTCCCTCTGTTCACCAAGTATAGTTGAAGATTTGTTCCAAGGGAGATAACTCTTACAAACATTAATTGTTAATGTTGAACAAGAGTTTCAGTTCATAACGAAGTCTTTTTATAAACAAATCACTTATTTTAATTGGTAAGTGTTGTTGTTGTTGAATCATTTTTCGAGCTTAATTCAAAGATTTTTATTAAAAAACTGGAACTTGAGTTTTTATTATTCAAACTGGTTTTATCATATAGGGCGTCCAAACACCTTTAAAGCATTTTCCTTTGAACCCCGACTTATTAGAATTACCAAGTAGTCACTCTAGTCGTTATATTAGAGGAACAAAAGACAAAATATTGCTGTCTTCTTTTGCCTTATGTTGTCAGGGCTGATATATCGGCCTCTTAGGATTCAAAGGATTAAAGGAAATAATCTTCTGTATTGACATTCACTGCACAAGTGGCACTCACTCACTCACTCAGCACTCACTGATACTGACTGCACAAACCGAGCATTTTCCGAACCCCGTGGTGGTGTGTGTGTGGTATAAAACATTTTCTGTATCATAAGATAACGGGAATTTTAAGATATTTTATTTATTTTTCGAGAAGATTTCTTGTTGAATTTAGGAGGGGGAGGAGAGGCCTATTATTAAGTAACAGTTGAAAACGTACATATTATTCATTTATGGACGAAAACAAGTACAGTCAGACAGTCTTACTTACTATTCTTTTGCCAACAGAAAGTAAAATTTTCCGAAATAACAAATATTTTTTTAAAATGATATCAGAAATTATTGTTTGCCAAAAACAATCTCATTTTGTGTTGTTTAAAAAAAAATGTAATAACGAACAACGAAAGAATAAATTAAATCCAAAAAGCATAGTTTTCTTTCGTCCGTTTCAACATTTTTCGATAAAAAAATTCGATAAAAGAAAATAATTATTAAGAGAAATTTTACATTGCCAGATTTCAATAATTTTCGATAAAAATTATTATCAAAATAAAAAATAATAATCATTAATAATCCGGTGCTTGTGCTAAAAGGCCGATATATCGGCCCTGACAACATGAGGCAGAAAAAGATAAACCAATATTTTGGCTTTAATATGTTCCTCTAATATAACGACTCTGAGTAACTACTTGGTAATTTTGAAAAGTTGGGGTTCAAAGGATAAAAAACACATTCTTTCGTACCCGGGGCGGGGCACCCGGGGTCCGGATCAGCAGCGGGTCAGGGTCACCAGACGGTGTCGGTGTACACGGTGTCACCACCCACACACCAACCACAAACTGGCTGGGAAATAATTCTCATAGAAATAACGTTTAAAAAAAGTTGTATTAAATTGTGAAGGAAAAAAAAAAACACTTCAATTTTGCAAATAATTTTTTCAATTAGAGACAAAACAGTCCATAGCCATTTTATAAAATAAACCCTGTGTCCCTTCTTGTCCCTACCTCTAAAAATGCGCTCGTCTTGAAAGTTAGCAAGTTTATTATTGTTTCAACCGAGATTTTCAATAACAATGTTATCGCCCTTGATAACGCAACAAGAATAATCATCATCAACTCGAGGTCCTAAACACTTTTACTGCCACAAGTGCCCCAAACATTCACACGTAGGTGTTGTTCTTCATTTTCACAACCATTCTTGAAATATATTTATTTAATCAATTTATGCTGCAAAATTTTATTTACAGACATAGAGTAATTTTTTTGTATGTGATTTTTAAGTGGAATTTGTTTAGCTTTTTGGTTTGAATATTTCCATTTAAGTTCTACGAAGATTTTAAACGAAAAACCAAATAATTTATTTTTGTTAACTTTAAAAAAAAGGGGGGGGGGTTTACAAAATTTATGTTTTTAAGTTTGCATGAATGGAACAAGTACATTCAAAAATATTTTTTAGTCGTGGAAATGCGTAAAATATAAGTTCCACTTATTGACCAGTCACACACACAAACTGATTACAGACAATATCGGTAAATGGGTCAATTTTGAAATGCCATCATTGACTGACTTATAGTTTATTTATTTTTTCTATCTGAGCCCTCGATTAAAAACACCTGAAGACGTCCTGGAGGTACAAACAACACTTTAGGCCGAAACGTAAACATAAAAAAAAACTATTAATATGAAGACAAAAGTCCGAATAATAAAGTTAATTCTTAAATGACTTCAAAGTCAAAGAAATAAAGTTTGTTTTTTTCCAAAATAAAACCATTTTTTATGCGAATTTTTCTAATTCACTTTTTTAAATGAATAAAAGGTCATCCTAATTTTGTTACAAGTTCCATTAGTGGTTATAGGCAGCACTCAGCAGCAGTGCGCAATGCGCAGCCGCACAGATTTTACACATTGCAAACAAAACTAAATCTTTTTTTTTATCTTTCTTAAAAAGAAGTAAATTTCAGTTTTCTCTTTCTCCTCCAATCTATCTCTCTCTCTCTCTCTTCTTTTTTAAATAACGGTAGAAAGTCTGAAGTGAAGTGAAGTTAAGTAGGTCTCACAAGCAAACATTCTAATCTTTTGGACTCTGACTTAGCAAAATCACCAACTAGTCACTCAGAACTGTTTTTAAAGGAACATTTTAGGGCCAAAGTAGAGTGTCTTCTTTTGCCTGGTTTAAAGTGTTAATTTCTTTTTCATCAGAATAATAAATAAAAATAATTTCTAATGTAGGTGGTCGATGGTGACTACTGGTGGTGGTTGGTGTGTGGTGGTGTGGGTCATGCATGGTTCGTGGAAACAGTTGATTGACCAGTGTCACCAGTTAGTGTTTTGTTTTTATTTTTATTTTTTTAAATTAATTTATTCTAATATGTTTACTCATTTAAAGTGTATATATGAGCTCCCTCCCGACTCTCCTCGTCGTTTAGCGGTATGTTTCCTAGGTCTTTTGGTGGAAAATGTGTGTGTTACTTTTGAGGGTGGCAGTTTGTGCGCGGTTACAAGTCACCCCATCCAGTGGCAGTGGCAGCAATAACACAAACAAAAAAGTTGGCGTAAAAACATAGTAATTTATTTTTATTAAATTTAATAATAAAAAGGTGAGGTTTACAAAATTTATCTTTTCAAGTTTAAATGAATGGAACAAGTACATTATTATTCAAAAATATTTTTTAGTCGTGGATTCGTGGAAATTTGCTGTTTTTGTTGCGTAAACAAATATAATTTCCACTTATTGACCACACAACACTAAACTAATTGCAGACAATATCGGTTAATGGGTCAATTTTGAAATGCAATCATTGCTACTGACTTAGTAAAGTCAAGTCAGAGATTTACTGCTCATTATTGTCATATTTTCTTTGGTTTATTTTTATAAGTCGTATATGTGAACTTAAAGATCATGGTGGCAGGTGGTTTATTTTCATTTGATCATATCGAGATGACGGTGTGGTCAGGTTGGAAGAAAATAGAGATGGGTAATTACACTGCGCCGACACGAGGGAGGAATGAAAAAGAAGGGAATAGCGATGCTAGCTGCTTATCTGTTTTGTTGAATTGAATCGAGGAGTTGAGTCGATGCTGTGGTTGAGGATGGAATGAAATGGATTAGAAGCAATGGGACATTTGATTAGATGTATTGTTGGGTGTACGAGAAGCGGAAGGGGAGGAAAAGAGCCATTGAGATGAGGCCACTAAAAAATAGTGTATATTACGGAAGATGTTTGTGTTGTTTTCCTGAGGCAAAAACTTGTTCTGTTTCATTAAAAAGTTACTGAACTGAATATTGTTGAAAAGTTGATTGTATGTAACTGTTTCATTTAACTGCTGAATATATATTTTATGTTTATAATATGAGGACTTTGTTGTTTATATCGAAGTTGAAATCAATGAGTTTTTGTAGTTACCATCGTTCAGTTATTATGTTTGGTAATTTAAATAAATTTCTATTACAATTTCTTGTTTTCAATTCTGAATAAATGTCACTTTTATTTCCTTTTAGAATCTTTGCCATGACGATGACACACTCCTAGAATCTATACAGTTTACAGATTTAATAATTCAACCTCCTCTAAATTTGACTCCTTTAGAGCAAGCAGTAGTTTTGGGAATAATGTGAGTATAAGGAAATCAAGGATTTATTTAAGCAGCTCTTGTATTATTGAATGTAAATTAATGTGTTTAGTTGATAGAACCATTTTCTACTTTGGCTCATCTGAATTAAAGTTAAATAGTTCTGAAGAACCATTTCTTTAAAGATTGCATACAGGGTAGTTAAAATATAAGAAACAAGACAGTATTAAGGTTTAACAAGTATATTAACAAAAGTACAGAAATAGTGGCATACAATACGCCATGGCAGCATAGCTGCTCCTGTTGCTATGCTGGAATCCTCACCCTCTCTGGTTGACGAGAGAGATCACATTTATAGTGATTAGTTGAGTTCATCTGAGGTGTGTTTCACCCACAACAGAATTGAAATATATTTATTTGTATTCAAGTTGTTTTTTTATATTATCATAAATATATAAATTATATTTATTATTATAAATTATATATATTATTATTATTATTATAAATATATAAATTTTATTTGTTATTTTAAATTGAGTTTAATTTCTGAAATATTTTGTCAAATGATGTATGTATTTACAAATGTTGATGTATTTTCTTTTGTTTTACTTATAAGGGAAGACCGAAGGCGATCTGAAGCAAACCAGGAAAAACTAACAAATGAACAACTAATTGCTTATTTATCTGTAAGTATATGTATATATTATATATAAAATGACAACAATTACTTTAAATTTATTTTCTCAGAATAGTCTTAAAAGAGTTAAGTTAAAATTTCTATATTATATTTACTTGTTGAGCACCAACCCAAGTTTGACACAAGGCCATTTTTACGTGCTTTTACCCGGGCTTTTTACATTCGGTGTTACCCTTCACCTAGATGAGATGCTCTCCCGAGTTAACGAGACACATCTGCCCCGATATTTGTATATGTATGTATATATGGTCTTAGATCGAAGGTTTCTGTATGTTGGGGGAGGGGGGAAGAAAATTATCTTTTATGAGTAGGGGGGCCGCAAGACGCATTATTCGACGGGACTGCAAGGTGGCTAAGCACGGCACTGACCATCTCCACCCCCCACACACACCATTCATTAAAAAAAATAGAGAAAAAGAAATGAAAAAAAAATGTTAGTATTAGTAGTAGCTAAAGTAGTCGTTTTCTTGTTGGTAGTAGTGTCGGTGGAAGAGGCGCCGGCATTGATGGTGGCATTGGGAATTGGTCGGGGAGGGGGAGGGTAAAGTTAGGGGGGCTTTGTTGGCGGGGGTGGCGTTGGAGGCATAAAAAAGAAAAAAGCCAGAAAAAAGCCAGAAAAAAAGAAAAGCCAGAAAAAGCCAGAAAAAAGCCAGGAAAAAGCCAGGAAAAAGCCAGGAAAAAGCCGAAAAAAAAGAGTTGGAAAGGAAAGGAAAGAAAAAGCAAAAAGCTTTACAGTAAATGGAGAGAGAGAGAGAGAGAGAGAGAGAGAGAGAGAGAGAGAGAGAGAGAGAGAGAGAGAGAGAGAGAAACTTTTCGTTTTCTTTTTCATCCTTTTTTTTTCTTTCTCTTCTTTTTGTTCTTCTTCTTCTTCTGCTTCTTCTTCTTTTTCTTCTTCCTCTTTTATTTCTTATCCTCTTCCTTTTCTTCCCACTCTTCTTCTTCCAATCAGACTATTCATTTCTTTTCTTTTTCTTTTTCTTCTTCTTCTTCTTCTTTCTCTTTTCTACTTCTTTAATTCTTCTTTTCCTTGTTCTTCTTTTTCATTTTCTTCTTCTCAGCATCTTTCTTTTCTTCTTCTCCTTTTCCCACTCTTCTTCTTCTAATCATTATTATTCGTTTTCTTCTTCTTCT
>JAUZSX010264393.1:0-15016 GCA_034780655.1 Idiosepius hallami
TGAATTTAATGGTTTTGACAGGGATTTGAACTCGTGTAATACGATTTCAGAGCTCAAGCTTTTACCAATGCTCCACCGTCGCTGCATATATATATATATATATTACTATAAATATTGCTTTGCCTTGGAACTTAAAACTAGCCACTAAGGTAATTATATATGAAAGTCAATTTCATAACAGTTTTTTATATTCTTCTGGCAGGGTGGTTAGGCCCATGCATCCTAGCCATTTTTTTTTAAGGAAGACTGCAAGGCAGCAGTAGGATTTGGAGTCAGAGTTTTCATCTCTTAGCCTTTTTGCCATAAAAAAGGCTTACAAGGCAGTAGTGTTTCCTGACTAGGATTTGAACTTGTATAATATGTTTCTAGAGTTCAGGCTTTTACCACTCTTCCAACTTCAAAAGGTGCAAGAAATGATTGAAAAAAATTGAACAGAGTTTTTTTTTCTGAATTTGTCTAAGATTTTGTAGAATTTTTTCAGTGCTGTGCTTAACCACATAGCAGCCCCAATGCAGAATGCGCCTTGCGACCCCTTACCCTAAAAAGGCAACATACTATAGGCTTTGATCAAAGTCTATATATACATACATAAACAAATAATAATCTGTAGAGTAAGATTGCTTATATTTATATTCTCAATATCAGTGATAGAGCGTGTATACTAGTTAAGCAAAAACACAGAGTCTTTGCTTAACTACATATACAAATATATAGAGACAGACAGAGAGATGGGTTGTAAGTGTAATAAGGATTTTCTACTTAATCCTAATAAAAATTACAGAAGATCTGCGAAGCTAAGGAGCCTTGCTGCCCCCAAGGAGCTTGAGACCCCTGGCATTGTGGGGTCTGCGGGGGCCCTAAGCACGGGGCTGAACTTTGTGTAATTTGAAGCTGAAACTTAGTCGATGTCTGTGAAGAGATTGTTGAAAGATATTTTGACTACGAAATGGTTGTTAGAAAGGAAAGAATATTTGAAAGATGCATATGAAGTTAGGAATGAAAGCAAGTGTGAAATAAGTTCTGGTTATTAGACAGGTGAAAGATGAGTACAATTTGCTTGATCATTCCATCCCTGCACGTCAGACTAGTTAGCCACATAATGAACTGTTCATTCTAAACCTGATATAAAAGACTTAATTTCTTTTATCACATACATCATTATAGCAACCATTTTGGATGTCAAACGTGTCTGGTCCTTTTGTATTGCTTTGCTAAAAGTTTCTCGGATATAACAAGCAAGCATTTTGATTTTTATAGTTTATTTAGTGCCTCGTTATTGGTCTCTTTGGTTATTTCGCTCTTCATTTTCTTTTAGTTTATGAGCTGATGTTGCAAAGGTCTATATAGTGAAACATTTCTCTTTTACCTGCCAATGTAGCATAAAGGCCAGCCCATAGCAAATACTTAAAAAAGTTTGTTTGGGCTTTACTGCATATCAACTTTTTTAGGTTATTTAATACCAAAATACCGTTGGCAAGTGTCTGTCATTACTGACAATGCTATAGAGTTCGAACTATGAGATCTTATGACCAACAATGGCCCACTAGGCCTGGACGGTGTATGGCCAGTGCCGCCGGTGGTGTGTCTCCCAGCTTTGCTGCACTTCCCATAGGAGTGGCGTTATCTCAGTATCAATCACACCAGACAACACTGGCGTGGGCGACAAGCAGAGTGTTTGTGAGCCAATGTGAAAAAATGTGTTTAAGCTCGGATCTCTGCCAGAATAAAAAAAAAAAACAAGACGGTTTCAATAGATCAAAAAATAATGCAACAACTTTACTGTGCCGAACGACTTCCATCCTCTCTCTTCCCCAAAAGCCAACCCAAGTGAAAGACACCCGCTTGTCTCTAAGCTCTATGACAAATCGATTCACTAAAAAGATAAAATCGTATCCAAAAAAATCTAATATAAAATTTAAATAACTCCAACTGATTTATTTGTTTTCAAAATTAACTTTAAACAAATCTTAACTCTTTAAAAAAATTAACAATACATGAATTAAACTGTTACCCACTAAGTTATGAGCTGTCACAGACAGATGCAAAGGTCAAAATTCTCACCGGTCAACTTAAGACTATGTCCGCCGCTGTCAACTCCAAATCTACACTCAAATAATAAAATCTCTAATTTTTATGGCATATCATCATTAAGGATAAGCAAATTATTACAGTAAATCTGGTTGCAAAACTGTGGACAATTTGTGCTTTCATAAGTCTTTTTGGTATCTCTTTTCCTTTTCTCTTTTGTCTTAATAACTAAAAATAAACAATTATTGCAGGTCAGGTTTTTGTATTAAGTTGATTTGAAAAAAAAATCAGATATTGCGATAAAATCAATTAGATTTTTTTGGCATAATCAGCAGGTTTTTATCAACACAAATCATCACCCAGAACTATTGGGACATGAATACATCTTGTCAGTAGAATAATCATTTCCAATCGAAATAAATCATTTTGCCCCAACCAACTTCTTTTAAAATGCCCCACATAAGTGTATATGTGAATATAAGCGTAAAAACATTTGGCCATAAATAAAAAAAAACTTGATCTGATTAAGCAAAATCAATGTGACTTTTTAATTGATGGACTACATGGACATAAAAGCAAGGCAAGGAATTGGAATGTATTTTGTATTGGAATTGGAATCGTACTTGGTATCAGAATTGTTAATCAAAATTTTCCTGGAATCAGAATCAGAAAAAAATTAAGAATCGTCAAAACACTAACTTTAAACTAAAGTTTTTTTTTTATTTAAGCCAAAATGCACAGATCACCTGTTCTACTAAACAGCCTATATATGTGGCTTTTAACTGTCAAAAATTAGGAAAAGAAATCCATTGCATTTTTGCTTCAAAGTGTCTTTCTCCTTTAACACTAAGCATTCTAAGTTATATTGACTTACAATCCAGATTGAAACTGTCGTCATATATTTATTATATTTACTTGATGAGTACCAACCCAAGTTTAGCAGAAGGCTGTTTTTACGTGCTCTTACCTGGACTTTTTGCATTTGGTGTTACCCTTCACCTAGATGGGATGCTCTCCCGAGTTAATGAGCCCCATCTGCCTGAGTCAGCTAAAGGTGAATATAATAGTTTTTGACTGGGATTCGAACTTGTATACTACAATTTCAGAGCCGAGCTTTTACTAATGCTCCAACTCCAAGTCACATATATATATAGTCGCGTATATAAACCAAAACCTACGACCACTGTGCTATATGTCAAGTAAATGAGAGTAAAAGTCTGAATGATTTGAAGAATGGAGATCATGAAAACTCATCTTAAAAATTCAGATGAGCAGAAAAATGGTTCTTGACATTTAATGTGTATAAAGGTTAATATACGATCTGATAAAAAAAGAAACTTATTTCTTTGTTTGCTGCTGTTAGACTTGCTTAAAACAATATCAATTGAAAAATCATGATTTCAATTATTATGACATTTATTCTGCTTATTTTGATATTTACAATGTCTTAGCCTTCTTCATGTTTTATTTAATAAACTAAAGAATATCCTTGGAATAGGGGAAAATAGAAATCCTCATAATTTGAATAATGATAATCTATATACTTATATGAATAAGATTGTTGTGTTTGATTGGGTTCTACATTTGGTTTCAAATTTCCAGTTTACTGTACGTGGCTAGATCAAGCAGACACAACTATTCCTGAAGAAAACAAGAATTTAACTGTAAACATTTGGTATTTTTAATGGTCACCCATCTATCTACTGATCAGTCTCAACATTGCTTAACTTCGGAGATCTGACTGAAACCAGTGTCACCAACGTGACTTGACCTTATAAATCATTTTAACAACAGAGAAGTGGAGATTGTTGCTTAAAAAAATATTTTTTAAGAACACAGAGAAGATAAAAGTATTACTTTTGCATTAAAAATAAATAAGTAAATAATACTTCTAGTCATCTTATAAAATTCAAACTAGCAAAGAAAAGATTTTTAAATATAATAATAAAGGTGAAAATATAAGTACTAATGATTTGAATAAAGGTAATTATCCAAACTAATCTTATAAATTGAAATTAGCAAGGGAAATATTGTAAATATAATAATCTAGTGCAAATAGAAGTACAGGGGTGGACTGAAGTATTACCAAAAATACAATGGATCCCCTTTCCCAATTTTTTACAGTTAAACGCCACATTAATGATCTGTGCATATTGACTTAAATAAAAAACAAACTTTTAGTTTAAGATTAGTGGATTCCTAATTTTTTCTGATTTAATTCCAGGAAAATGTTGATTAACAATTCCGATACCAAGTACGATTTTGATTCCGATTCCTTGCCCAATTAAGTTCTACCTGTATGTGTAGGGACCCCAGTTTTCAGCGAAGATACTTTATCTTCTCAAATTCTTATTTTTGAACGATCATGGATTGGTCCATACTTGTGTCTGGCTCATCAGTCTGCACAACCATGAGGAACCCACACAAGGCAGACCGAGATAGGCAAGTCCCTTTACAGTGCCAGGCCCTCAAACCAAACCAGACCGATGGCTCAGCATGCCCCTGCTTATAATTTAAATACTGATATTCATTAAAACTCCTCTTACTAATTCAGACTAGCAAAGAGGACATTTTTAAATATAACAATGAAGCTAAGAATGGAAGTCTTAATGATTTAAATACTGATAATCATCAAAATTCATTTTACTTATTCAAATTAGCAGAGACATTTGAAAATATGTCAAAGCTGAGAATAGAAGTACAAATAATTTGAATAATGATATTCATCAAAACCCATTTTACTTATTCAGATTAGCAAAGAGAACTCAGTAAATATGTCAATAAAGGTGAGAATAGAAGTATAAATAATGTGAATAACGATGTTCTTCAAAACCCATCTTATGAATTCAAACAAGCAATATCAATTGAAAATTTCTTTGAACAATTAATTAAGATACTTACAACATATAATTTCTATTTATTAAATATCAAGCTGAGTTAATACATTCTTGCACTTTACTTTCCTGACATTAAATATATAAACATTATTTTTTTATTAAAAGAAATAGCATCAAAAGAATATCTTGGTCGTCTTCTTCTAAGCTTTTTAATAGTCTCTTTGATTTTTATATTTCTAACAGAGATTGCCAAAAAATCACTTTTGATTATGAACCATTTCCAGTAAACTATTGATTAAAACATTTTTAAATAATTGATCTTGTAAAGCAGCAGTAGTGTCTTACTTGACTGACTAAAACAACTGAACTGCACCCATCTTTCTTTCGTTTCTGTTTTTTGGGGGAAGAGGGTCGGATTTTGTTTATTTCTTTTTTTTGTTTATGATTATTTATTTGCTTATTTTGAAATATGCCATTTACAAGGCTTGCGTTTTAACTGTGATTAGGAATTCATAAATAAATCCTTCTAAAGTATTTGCCCCTCTCCTTAAGAAAGTAATTCTGTAAGCAATTGAATGATCTTATTTGCTTAAGTACCTGCACAGGTGTAACTTCCCTCAAATACTCAATAATATTGACACATGTGTGTGTGTGTGTTCACTATGGATTCCAAAACATCTAGGCCGATTTTCTTGAAAATTCACACAGTTATACTCTATGTATCTGAGAGTGTTTAGAGATAGATGTTTCAGAATACTCACAATTATTAGCAAAAATTGAAAATCCGAAAAATCAGTTTCCAGAAAGAATAATCCAAATTAAGCAAAATCTTCACACTCTTACTTTTTATAACATTGCAAAAATTGTTCAAAAGTTTCATGACTACAGACTGGACCATGCTTAGGGCTCCCCCAATTGCAAACTCCCTAGGGTCCACAAAGCTCTTTGGCTTCACATACCCTTTATAATTTAAAAAACTACCAAAATAATTAATTATTAACTAAAAAAATCTCTTTCACATTTCTACGTTGACATAAGTTAAAAAGCTTAACCCCACAACTTACTTTATTGCAAGAAAACAAAAGAAAAGTTGAAACTAAATATACTGAAAAAAAAACAGAATTGTCTTTAATGAAACATGTCTCAATAAAAATATATATTCAGTATGATTAGGAATGCGCAAGTGACATTTTGTGGATAGAGGGGCCACCAGATGCTTTCTGCATGGGGGCAACAATGTTGCTAAGCATGGCACTAACTACAGATCCACAAACTAAAAAAATTTTTATCTAAGGACTTGAATTTTGATATATTAAATATTAGGTCAGTGCAAAAACAATGTTGTTTTCTTAAACAGATTTACCATTACCTTGTTAACAGACCAGTTGATACAAAAGTAGTTTGTATTAATAGTTGCATTTGGTCTATTTTTTTTTTTTTCGTTTAGGAAACAATTTGTAGCGCAATTTGGTTTTCTTGTAATATTTCTAATTGCAAAATACTTCGCAAAAGAATTAGATTTTGTTGAAACAATCTTCATAAAGAAACAATTTGTAAAAAAATCTAGTTTTGTTGGAGCATTCATGATGTCAGTTTTATGTTTCAAATTTTTTTTTTTCAATAGTTGTATTTTTTGTTCAACCAGTTGATTTAAGAAAGGCCAAAAGGAAGAGAGACTACCAATTCTTAAAGCATGTTTTGGGGGCATTCTGTCATCTGAGCATGTAAAATTGGTCCCATGCCTAACTTGGTTTCATGTTTAACTGATAAAGACATATAGTCAAGTTTAAATAAATTATTGTAAAAAAGATTCTTTTTGTTTAATGGCATATCAACCTCTAAGGTTATTTATACCAATAACTAATTATGTATACAAATTTGTTCACATATTGTTAGAAAGAACAGTATTTATTAAATTTGATCCACAGAACTTGGAATTATTAAAGACGATATCAAATATTCCATCGACTCTTTAAGCTCGTTTTCAGTCCAATACACTAAAGAAAGCTCTGAATCCCTCATTCCCCCAAGCTATGGATTAGATATTTCAGTAAGTTTTCGTCTGACAAATTAGATGGAAGAAAAAAAAATTTCCTACAGAAAAAAAACATTCTCAGTTGTTAGGGCTTATATGCCATTTAATAAAGCAACCTAGCTTAAACTGGGATTTGAACTCGCGTAATAGGATTTCATAGTCAACCTAGCTTAAACATATGGAAGTCTGGAAATAGTGCAGGTTGTTTTTTATTTTGTTTGTTTCATCAACCTTTACACCTTTTCGTTTGTGGTGCATTGGGACAGCAAATACAAATTTGCTGTTTCCGTAGCATACTTGTTTTTACGAGAAAAAGATGCTAGCCTTATGCTCAACCTCCAACCTGAAGGACCTTTTTTGGGCTTTTTGCATTCAGTGTTGCACTTCACCTAGATGAGCTACTCTCCCGAGTTAATGAGTCCCATCTGCCTGAGGCAGCTAAAGGTGAATGCAATGGTTTTGACTGGAATTTGAACTCGCGTAGTACGATTCTTTTTACCAATGGTCCACCTCGCTACCTAGATAGAATGGTTTTGACTGGGATTTGAACTCGCGTAATATGATTTCATAGTCCGAGCTTTTACCAACGCTCCACCTCGTCGCCATGTTTATTAGTTTGTTTTTATTTTGTTTGTTTTTCGGAATGCAGCTTAGAGTTCTTAACTGTTGCCAATCTATTTTTGAGAAAAGGTGAAACTGTAAATAGTTTCTTTTTTTTTTTTCTTTTTCGCCCAGCAAATATATTTTTCTTTGTGATAGAAACACGTCTATTTATCTGCCTTGTTGGGATAGATAAGAATATTTGCTTTAACTTGTTGCAATCAGAAGTCTAACATGGTTTACCATAGTCAGAAAATGAAAATATTAAGTCATACACAGGTGGTTGGTACAGCTTATTTATTTTCTTACTTATTCATTTACTTTGTAAGGAATATATCTCTTCATCTTTCCCAAATATGTACTATATGCATGGTGCATACACCCACACACAGCAAATTGCATAATTTCAGACGCAATGCAATATCCTCACATTGCCAGACACACACAGCTGTGGTAATTGCAGATACATGCATATCTACACAGTTATATAAACACTTAGAACCAACACGGGTTGGTGCTCACCAAGTAAATATGATATACACACTTAGAAAAGCGCAAACAGAGGCAGTGACACACACACATGGACACAAAGGTTATTGTTCTTATCTCAATTTTTTTGTCCAGGGCAGTGAGGGTAGAGCATGGATAAAGCTAGAACTATGAAACAGTCATTTCTGGTGTTTTGTGAATAAATCTCCTTCCTTGTGTTTTTTTTTAATACATATTCTTTACTCCATTTGATTTTTATACTTAATCTGTCAGAAATAGTCATCTCTGGTTTTGTTTTGTTAATAAATCTCCATCCTGGTGTTTTTTTTATACATATTCTTTACTAAATTTGATTTTTATACTTAATCTGTCTGAAATATTCATCTATGGTGTTTTGTGAATAAATCTCTATCCTGGTGTTTTTTTATACATATTCTTTACTAAATTTGATTTTTATACTTAATCTGCCTAAAATATTCATCTATGGTGTTTTGTGAATAAATCTCCATCCTGGTGTTTATTTTATACACATTCTTTACTCTATTTGGTTTTTATACATATTCTATTTGAAATAATCAATTCTGGCATTTTGGGAATAAATTTCCGTCATGTTTTTTTTTTTTTTATCTAAATTATTTTTCTCCACTTGATTTCTGTTAAAAATATTCATCTCTTGTGTTTTCTGAATAAATCTCCATCCAAGTATATTTTTCTGTAATAGTCATATTCTTTCTTCTCTTTGATTCTTAATAGATGTGCCTGTAATCACATCCCTGCAAATGCGTGTGTGCACATCTGAACACATTTAGTAAACATCCTACGGGGATAACAAGAAAGGTTGATTATATTGATAAATAAAGTTCATCTTCAATACTATCAATAATTGAACAATCATTCTCAATTACTAAGAACACATGCACAGCTGTATTTTGAAACACAACACATTCCTTAGAATTAAAAAGTTCTTTATGGATTCATAAAGAACAAGGAGAGGGCATAGTTTTATGGCATGTCTTAAATTATATTTTCTTTAAAATTATGAAGGTGAGTTTTATTGACCAAAAAATTAAAAAAAAAAAAAAACTATGCTAATCTGGTTTTGTTGGCCCAGTGGTTACATAATTTATAATGGCAATTGTCTTTTTTTTTCAATTTTCGTTCTTTCTTTTTTTTGTGTGTGTGTGGGTGTGAGGGGGGTTGTGTGCTTTTGACTCCTAGGTCAACTATTAATCATAAATCAATTTTTCTTTTTCTTTTAAAATTCTTTTATTAATTCAATTCAGATGAACTGCATCTGCTTCAGGATTCCTGCTTTGTTTTCTAAGTCAATTTTCTATGAGATAATGTTATTTTGAAACAAGTTCTTTTGAAAAGTTTTGGCACATTAACTTGGTAGAAACGTTTTTTTTTTCTAAAATACAGAGACAAATGATTGAATTAACCAGTGATACACAACATAAACGAAGAGCTACTTATTTTTCTTCAATCTATTTTTCATTCTAAAATAAACCAATGAAACCTTTCATAATAAGTGGGCCTCCTCATAAGATAGATTTTTTTTTTGGTAACTCAGGCAAAATTGTTTTTTAAATCAACGAACAATTCAAAAGATTAAGATGAAACTTTGTTTTGTTTTAAATAAACTTTTGGATATAAAAAGGAAGAAGAAAACAAGGTTGGTTATTGTGTTTTATGGCATATTAACAGTTTTCTGGTTATTTAATACTGAACCAAATTATTAACCATAAAAAAATATCTGATTTTATTAAAAGATTCTTAATGGAATAAAAAGGTAGGAATTTTTTTAGAAAAATCTTCCAAAAGAATAAATTTATAAATGGAAAAATCTGTTTTTGTTGAAACATACTTCATAAAAACACAATATGATAAAGAAAAAATGTGTTGAAACTTTCTTCCAAAAGAAAAAAATGGTATTGTTCTATACCCACAGCCTTGGGTGCTTATGCTTATAATGTATGTATGTGTATATGTACAGGTAGTTATACATATTGGCACCCAAGGGTATGGATAGAGAGCATTACTAAAAAAAATTGTAGAAATAATTGGTTTTGTTGAAACATTTTTATAGAGAAACCATTTTTTTTATAAAGAATACTCTGTTGTGAAATATTCTTCCTCGAAAAAAATTTGTAGAAAAATGTAGTTTTGTTAAACATTTTTCAGAACTTAAAGTCTAAAAGTTTCCTGTTAATGCCGGAAGCAGGGCTGTGTTTAAGACCCCACAGATCCTGCAATTCACTGATTAAAAAATTACCAAAATAATTAATTAGGATTAACTTGAAAATCATTACCACATTTATATTATATTTACTTGGTTAGCAGCACTAAGTTTTTGCAAATTTACCATCTGGCTGACCTGGACTTTAGGTAGATAAAAACAATGAATTAGGGCTAGCAAGGCACAGACAGGATTCTTCCCAAATAAGTGGTTTTGGTGACTATATTTTTGTTAAAATATTACTAATATCTTGCTTTAATAACCTTGCTTTTTTTATATTTATTATATATTTGAAGTGAAATTGCTTTAATGTGAATTGAGATCTTTCCTTTTTTTTAGCAGTGACAAATAGACTTTACCATTTTATTTCTTTTTTCTTTTATTGTTATATGTTGTTACTAACAAAATATTAATAATTGTCCATGCCTAATTGTCTCTTTAAAATATGAAAAAGCCTGAGCTTAATTTTGGAATTCCAAATTGTTTAAAAAAAACAAACTTTCTTTCTTTGTGGTAGATAGCCACTAAAAATATCTTCTTTTTGAAAAAAAAAAAAAATGTCTTTATTTTATTCATCTTTATGTTAATTTTGAGGCAAAAACTATTGTAGTAAGATATGTAAAATTGAGTCGGGAGGCCACACCAAAACTTAATGTAAATATAATTTAAGAAAATACTAAAAAAAAAATGGTCAAACTTTTAACAAAGTTATAACTTAATGTAGATATACAAAGCAAAACCTAACATTGAAATCTTTCCTTTTTAGCTGGAAGAGACAATGGAACTTATATTAGTTAAAACTTAGAAAGTATAAACCCAAATTTATAGGAAGTGTTAAGACAGTTTAGAATAAAAAATTAAGAAAAAGAAGTTTCGGATTGTCCTTACAGGCACCATCTAAAAATGAAATGCCTTGATTCTAAGTGTGAAAATGATTTGTATTGCTGGCCTTTTGCAGGGATATAGAAATAACTGGCCTAGTACCTAGGTGCAAGTGGCAGTCACCATATATATATATATATATATATATACACTCACACTTGGATAATATAAGGGAAATAATTTCATAATTCTTTTTGAAGTAGTCCAATTCTAAAACGTGAATATTAAAAGCCCAAAATAAATCTATAAATTCAAAATTATTTTCAGAGTGGATAGTTTTTCCCTAAATGGAGAGTGCTAGGATTTTGAAGTTAAAAATTGATCTCTATTCATGTTGGGATCTCTGTATTTTTTTTACTTAACTGTTCATTAATTGTGTTGCCTAGCCAGACAATAGGGGGATCTTTCTTAAGGGAGCTCTGAATATACTTTCAACCAGGTTAGGTTGTTTAATGAATGATAAGATGAAAAGGAATTTTCAAAAATCTTTCTTTTTGGTAAATTTCAATTCCATTCAGTGTAATTTCCTTCTTCATCATCTCATTATTATCAATATGTTTATCATTGTAATTATTATCTGTATATTAATGATATAAAAATAATCTTAATTAGACCTAGATAAACCTAAGATTGTCATAGACTCAGTGAAGTAGTTATGCTTAGAGGAGGAAAAAAATTTTTTTAAAATTACCTTTTTGCTCCATTCAGTGTAATTTCCTTTTTTATAAACAAAAGCATTTTTAATATGTGAAATTATTTCATTAAAAATAAAGAAATTTATTTTAAAATCACCCAAAAACCAATAGATATTTTTTTTTCAGTTTTTTTTACTAATATTATATAAGTTTAAATTCAAAGATTATTGCATCCCTAAAAATATCCCCCTCTCCCCCCAAAAAAATGATTGATTAAAAGGGAATCTTTTATCTACTAGCATTTATCATATTTCCTTGAAGCATTGGTAGAAGCCTAGGCTCTGGAATCGTAGTACACGAGTTCAAATCCCAGTCAAAACCATTACATTCTCATTAAGCTGCCTCAGGCAGATGGGGCTTGTGAACTTGGGTGAGCAGCTCATCTAGGTGAAGGGTAACACCTAACGCAAAAAGCCTGGGTAGGAGTACGTAAAAATGACCTTGTGCCAAACTTGGCGTTGGTGCCCACTAAATAAATATAATATTTATTAAGCAGCAGAACCGTGCTTAGGGCCCCTGCAGACCCACCCCCAACTGCACAGGGGCCACAAGCTCCCTAGGGGTCGCAAGGCTCCTTGGCTTTACAGATTGTTATGCAAAAAATTACCAGTCCACCCAGCCATCAGAAACACACACAAGGGGGTCAGAGTTTGCATGGGCCTTTGAACCCATGTCCGATTAAATTGATGGCTCTGTCAAGCCCTGCCTAATTATTACTTTTAAGATAATTATAATGGAAAATAAATTCACTTTATTTTTCAATAAAGAAAGAAGCTATAAATATTTTGGCGCTTTTGCAGAACAAGCAAATGGATGAATATTTTTTTTTTGTTCGGGGACTATACACCGGTTTTAAGACAGCAATTTGATTGGCTAGGGTTAGAGTTTAGGGTTAGGGTTTAGGGTTCAGCCAAATTTCTGCATTTGCTTCTTCTGCAAAAGGGCCAATATTTCCTAATAAGTTGTGAAATCAATGGAGCATTTCAAGAGTGACTCTTGGCTTAGGCCAATAAGCACTTAAATACTTAGCAGCAATTTTGGAATGATGCAATTGCTATGCATGTCTTCAAAGATAAGTATTAAATAACATTTCTAAGGAATTATCCAAATGGAGAAGAAGAAAAAGAAGAAGAAGAATGAAAGTGTTGTGCTTTTGGCAAAGCTAAAATCCTCTGAGTGCTGATGTTGAGCCAAACAAAAAGATCCAATTTAGAAGAAAATATCAGAGAAACATAATGGCATGGAAACAAATGTCAAAAGAACTGCATTAAGTCCATATTTTAATAGATTGCATGCCTTGATTTAGGATGAAAAATAAGAATGAGTTGATTCTAAAGACAGCAATTAACTGCTTAGCAGTGCCATGCTCAGCCACTTAGCGGCCCTATCACAGAATGCGCCTTGCGGCCCCTTTACCCTAAGAAAGGCAAGTTGCCCCCCCCCATCAACATTTAGGCCAAAATGCACAGATCACCTGCTTCACAGCCTCTATATGTAACATTTAACCATAAAATATTTGGAAAAGGGGCCCCATTGCATTTTCAGTCCAAGCAGTGCCGTGCTTAATGACTTAGCAGCCCCGTCACAGAATGTGCCTTGCGGTCCCTTTACCCTAAAAAAAGGCAAGTTGCCCCCTCATCAACATACTAGAGCCTTTAACTAAATATTCATACATATACAACTATATTTATCAAGAGAGACAGGTAGAAAGAAAGATGGATTGATAGATGTATATTTCAAGTTTGATAAGGATTTTCTAGTTAATCCTAACAATGAATTACTTCTTTAATTTCATGTTTTTAACTGTTATTGTAAAAAACACCACTAGCTTGAAAATGGAGTTATATCTCTGAAATATTACTGACTGATACTTTTAATGTATTATTAAAGCCTTAATAAAACTTTATATCAATAATCCTATGATGCTTTAGAACAGTGGTTTTGAAAGTGGGCTGTACCCCCCCTTTGCAGACGAATCCAACTTTCTGGGAGCGCTAGTGAGTAAGTAGTTGAATAAGGGGGTGTTAAAATTGTGAAGGGGGCCTTAGAGCAATTCCAGTAAAATGTTAAATTGGTATTGGTAGAAAGGCTGGAAAGGCAGATCGATTTAATTCAGCCTTCCCCAGTTACTGCAAACAGACCATTGTGCCTGTGTACTTCCACCATATTTTCTCCTTGATGTCCCATCGTTATGGAGTTCTTTTGGAAGAAGGGGGCGTTGGCATTATTGTCCAGCCAGATAGTGGGCACTGGCAAAAAGAGTTTGAAAATCTCTGTTTTAGAAGAACTACAATTTTAATTTATAGACAAATAAACTTGCTTTATTTCAGATTACAAAATATAACATAACTTTTAAAATATTGCATGAGTCTTAATGAAATTTTAGGATTTATCTCACCTAAATAAAATCTTTCGATGGTGTAATTTTCAGTTTTTTATAACTTATGTTTACTGAAATATTGATTTTTTTGTAATCTGCAATAAAGTGATTGACTGTGAAAATTCCTTGAATATTAAAAAAATAACAACTTTCTAAATATTGCATGAATTTTGATTAAATTTTAGGGTTTATCTCATCTTAATACAGTCCCTTTTATGTTGTAATTTTTAGCTTTTTATAACTTTTTATAACTTATATTTACTGAAATATTGATTTTTTTTGTAATCTGCAATAAAGAACAATAAATGAACAGAGTTTATTTCAGCTAATGTTGTTTTGAAACACTTTTAATCATGTATTTTTGTTTATTTCAGCTCTTGATTGGTTTTGAATCAGGTGCTGTGGTCTTGTGGGATTTAAAGAGCAAAACAGCTGAATATCGATTTAGCACTCCTGAAGTTAGTATTACAATTTTGGCAAGTTTTTTTTACATTATTTTTAGGGGAAATATATCCCCTCCCCCGACAAAAAAAATTGTATTAATAAAGGAGAGGAACAAATTTTCAGGTTGTTTAAAAAATGGAATGGAAATTCTTAATGTAGTGCCACAAACGGACAACGGAAATAACTATTAACTGACTTATAATGTTTTAATGAAAATACAAAAGAATATCTAAGCTAAACAATTTTTTGGTTGTTTAAAAAATGGAATGGAAATTCTTAATGTACTGCCACAAACGGACAACGGAAATAGCTATTAACTGACTTATAATGTTTTAATGAAAATACAAAAGAATATCTAAGCTAAACAATTTTTTGGTTGTTTAAAAA
>JAUZSX010264503.1:0-15015 GCA_034780655.1 Idiosepius hallami
TATATATATATATCTCAGTTAAGTGCCCAAGTCAGCTAAAGGTAGATGCAATGGTTTTGACTTGTATTTGAACTCGCATAATACGATTCCCTAGTCCGAGCTTTTACCAATGCTCGACTAATACATGCTTATAAATGTCACTCAGTATTTTTGGTTTTGGGTAGTAGTAGAGATAATACTCAAGATTATAGTAGAAGATCAATAATCAGACTCATCTCATAAATTCAACAAGAATTGTCTATTATTAAGGTAATGATTAAGATGGGACTAGAAATTCAAATTGAATAAAGATAACAGTGAAAACCGATAAATTCAATTAATATCCATTGTGAAAGATAAGATAAATTTAGAATTCCAAATAACTTAAAGATTAGTTATTTGATTCAACCAAACAGGGTTAGAATTAGCTTTGGTTACAGACCAATATACACCGAATCTTTATTGCTATGAGAATAGTATTATTAATACAATCAAGAGGTTTTAAAACTAATAATCTATAAGTTTTATTTGATTTAATAAGACCAGCCATATTGCCATCACCTAGTTCTTTCATAATTGAATAGTAATAATCTTCTGTAACGATGAGACATTTTTGGCTGCTTCCTTTTCTTTCCGTATAGTCTTTCAGCATTATCTTTCGGAGGTAAGGTTTTATGTACTGTTCACAATTTTCCTGTTCTTTGAGGCGGATTTCTCAGTTCTTTTGTTCAGATTATAAAAGACCCTAGAATATCTGACTATGGAGACTGAGCTCGATAAAAGATTATCATCAATGCTCTTATTTTCTCACCATAATTATTTGATGGCTGTTGAACTTAAAGTTCTTATTAATACGATTCACTCCCTTTATTACTGGCTGGGTAGCCTACGGGGCATTTAAAGTTAAGTTTTATTTTATTTTAGAATGTAATTTACAAAGTATAAAACCCACACAATGAAAGGTTGTTTTGTATGATTAAAATTATTATTATTATTATTATTATTATCGAATTCTGACACCGGTCACATGTAGTACTTTCATGCTTTTTGTAACCGGTGACATTCACTTGAGTCTGAGTGACAGATCTCATCGTGAATCTGCAGCAGAATCCGATCCATCCCAGCCTAAAGCTTTATGGTTCCACTTCTCGAGATTTCGGTCTGTTATATCAAAATCTCACACCCGATGTCAGTTGAATCTAGATTCTGCCAACATCTGGTGGTGTCCTCCGAAGGCAGAGAGACCAGAAGTCTCCTCATTCAGCATCATTTGTAGTTGACTACAGCCAGTTAGTGTCCTCTCGGTCCTTCATTTTTCCCCTTGGTTCTATTTCCATTTTGTTGGCTTCAATTTTCATAGTTCAGCACTTTTCTGATTATGTCAACAGTCTTCATGAGTGCAGTAATCCGAGTAATCTGTACAGGGTGTATTTTTCCTTTGATTTGTTATAGTCCTCTTTCAAGGTCTTTTGGGATGGCCAACTCTTCATACCTGCTAATCTTTTCTGTTTCCTTCATTTTTCACGTATAAACAGGTTTTTTTTTTAAATATAACTATTGTGGTTTGATTATCAGAATGTAGGGTCTCATACAACCACAACGATCTGATTTTATACTATATAGGATTAGAAAATGTGCGGGAAAAGAGTGTGTGAAAATCCAATAGGATTACAAGTAAAATAAAGAGAAATGGAATGGAAAGAGAGAGAATGAGGAAAAGAGAGTGAATGAAGAAGAGAAGGGATAAACAGAAAGAAAAGGGTCAGCAAATGGAGAATTTGCATGAAGCTTTGTATAAATTCGTTGCCCCAAAGAGGATTCCTTTTTAATTCTCCTCTCTGTGATTGCTAAATAAACACCGTAAAATGGCGAATTATCAGGGAGCTATTTTGGTAATGTATTTGCAAAAAAAAAAGGAGAAATATTAGAAAAAAAAAAACTATGTCTATCACGATAATACTATGAATAAAACCCGATATTACATAAAACTAGGATCTGTCATTCATTAAAAAAAGTTATCTTTCTTCCAGTAAATATGTTTTCCTGGCAATGAAAATTAATCTCCCACATGAATATCTTTTCTTCTAACACCATTTAATTTTCTCAGTTGACACCCCGCACTCATGTCTTATGCCAAGATTATTTCCAAAGAGAGTTTAAACCAAAAATACTCAAGGTATAATATGATAATAAAAATGAATATATATGATATAATAATAAATGTGATAATTATAATACGATGCATAGAACTGTCTATTAAAACAGCCTTAGTTTTTGCATATTTCAAGTATTTAAACTCATGAAATTTAATAGTATTTAGTATATATCTATCTATCGTTATAAAGATCAGATCGTCATGGTTGTATGAGAGCCTACACCCGAAACTCTTTAGAAAATAAAACTACAATAGTTGTTTTTTTTTTAAAGAAAAAAAAACCCTGTTTAAACATGGAGCTCTTCAGAAAAGGGAAATACAAAAGTTATTTTAAAAATGAATCAGACCACTAAAATTTGCATATGTACGCTACTGTCTTAGTATGTAATAGGGTACTTTAACTACCTTAGAAAAAAGATTTGGATATGAAGTTAGATTATAAAACTATTAGAAATTAATCTAGCATAAAAACATTAGAAATTAATTTAGTATAAAGAATGAATTTAGATTAAAGAAAAAATTAACTGCTTTTCTATATAACAGTCTCCCTTATTTACCATAGTGCCAAGTTTCCCGCGCCCGCGCAAAGCTGGAAAATATTTGAGTTATAAGGATTTGATAAAGAATGATTGAAATTAACCTAAGTGTTTTTTTTTAGATTTAGGTTTTATATTTTATATTTTATTTTCACACAGTCAAGAAAAAACCCGTTATCCAACTATCAATGAGCAGGAAAGGGGATTGGAGCGGTAAGAAAGAAAAAATTAAATAGATAATATCGAATGAAAGAAAAAGTGGATATATAATACACGTCACTGTAAAAGGATGAAAAGAGTTCGTTGAAGAAAGACAGATAAAATGTTTTTGGGAATAACGTCTGTATAAAATGAATATTAGTTGATTTATATTTGAGGATTTCGGTCTTTTGGTTCATTTAATCTCAAGAATAAGCGTTTTTTAAAATAAAAATCTTTTTTTCCCTCTAATCACTTATTAGGGGAGGTCCACTTGGGGCAGTGGATATGTAGTCGGACTTTGGAATCGTCAAATCCGAGTTCGAACCCCAGTCGTTCCGTCTACGTTCACATATGGACTAAGGCCCCAGGGAAAAATATGAATCTTCCCATTCTCCCCAGGTAGAGGCTAGATAGTGCAAATTGTGTTATTGAAAAATATGTCTGTACAAAATGATGTTTATCAAAAATCAAAAATCATTGTTCTCAGCTTTAAAATGACATAAAAGGGTTGATATGCCGTTAAACTCAAACAAACAACCTACTCATTAATTTGATAACAAGAGTTGCATTCTTTATTCCACAACTGAAAGAGATTCCTGGATTTATAGTTTTCAAAAATGAATTGACTCGAAAGTAAACACAACGGAACTGGGAATTGAACTCATAAATTACATTTTCAAAATCCGAGTGTCAATTCATTGCTTCAATTGGATATCCCTCATGCATATTGACTAGACCTGATAAAAAAAAAAGATCTGAGGCAAAAAAATAACCACTAACAAGAAATAAATCAGTACCATTTATATTCCTTCTCGTATCTTTACTTGCGGTCTGTGTCTACCTTATGGACTAGATTTACTAATGCAACTGGGAATTCAAGATGGTTGACGGTATGATTTAAGTTTGCCTCTGTTGCTTAGTATTGATTTATGAAGTGCGTATAAGTTGATAACAAATTTCCAGAGATTGTGATGCAACTCGTGTAATCTTTTTTGTTTGGGGATATGTTTACTAAACGAAGGCACATTATAAAACAAGCAATGCAGTAGTTGATAAAGAAATAGAGTGGAATAGAGAAAGATTAAACGGGTAAGAGGCAGCGCAAAACAAACACGAGAAATACCTCTACTTCCTTAAAAAAATGTAAAATAAAGGCAAAAGTCTAGGGTATGTTTTTCTAAGTTTAATTCTTATACTCGAATGCATTGTTCGTTAGCGTTTCGGAATTCGGCTACCTTTGGATCCTGACTTAGCAAAACTACCATTTTTGGCCGAAATATCAGTGTGTCTTTTATTGCCTTAAGTCGTCGGGACTAATAGATCGGCCCTTTAGTAACTATTAATTATTGACTTTTTTATAATATCAGTTTAAATCAAAACTTCATAAACACTTTGAAGTTTTATTCGCTAAGTAATAAGAAAAACAACAAAACTTATTCCTTAAAGTAAAGATCTTCATTTTCCAAGACTTTCTGCCATCGATCTGCAAGCTTCCAGGTCTGGTGAAAAAAACCATACAGCCGGCTTCGAATCAGAGATATCTTGACACACTTATTCGAACTCTTGGGGCAGTCTGATATATCCTGTTTATATAAGCTATTATCTTTATATAAGTAGTTGTAATTATAAGACATGCTTTTGTCTAAATAGTTTGTAGGAGTCAAATCAATGAAATAACAATTAGTCATAGAACATGATTTTTTTTTAGGATTTTCGAAACAAAATGTTTCAGTTTAATCAGTTCTAATTGCATTGATCTGTTTTGTCAATATATTAGCAATATTTTTGTAGATTTTTAAAAGAAAGTCATAAAAGGAATTTTTTAAATTCCAGTTTTTTCACATATAAACACACACACACACACACACACGCACATAGCTAATATATTCCTAAAAACAGATACAATATAAAATTCAAAGGTTTTTAACAACTAAATAGCAAAATAACACACACACAAACACACACACACACATATATATATATTAATAGAATCAACATTCCAACAGTTTTATAAATTATAGTTTTTTTTTTGTTTTTTTTTAGATCAGGCTTTGTAATTTAAGAAATAACTTTATTATTCGGAAAAATATATATATATAATTGAAAAATTCAGTGCGGACCTGATTAGAAAAAACAAATAATTGGATTTATAAGACCAACAAATCCAAGCATCATCGCCCGTGCATAGAGGAATGGGAGTCTATACGGTTCCATATGTGCATTTTCGGGAGATAGCTGTTTCAATTCCTACCCAAGTCGGCCAGAGGGATTTACTTGGTCACAAAAACGTGGTTTAATAGACAACAACTATGGAAGGCAGTGACTACTGAGGTTTCGGTGACGAGACCCAGCATCCCTATCTGAGGTTACGGTTAAAAACACCTGAAGATGGCCTGAGCGAGACTAGGCCGAAACGCAGTGTAGAAACATTAAAAAACCGACTAAGATGAGGACAAAAGTCCGAATAATAAAATTAATTCCTAAAGTTTTATAAATATATTATTATTATTATTATTATTATTATTATTATTATTATTATTCATTAATAAATTAGAAATAAGGTTTGATTATTTATAATATGTACGTATGTATGCATTATGAATTATATTCCCAAACTATTATACATAAATAAACCGTATATTATGTATTAGCGATAATTAATTACAAATGAATACGGTTTATTAATTTACATATATAGTGTGTGAGTTTTATTTTTAGTGAGAGAGACTTTAGAAAGTGTGCGTAAAAATATGTGAATGTGTCTATGTGAATAAGAGTTTGCTTTTCTAAAACATACATCTGGGTCAGTGTGTAAACTTTTGTTTCATCATATTTAAATTGGGTGTTTCTCAACTTAATTAAAAGAAACCATAACTACCTGAATTTTTTACTCACTAATTAGTACAAAATTGAATCATAGAAATCACTGCCTCTATTTTGTCAAAAGTAATTTTATTTGTTTAACGATCCCTTAGAGGTCTTACGTCGTGTTTTCATTGTTTTTACAAACGATCATCGGCCTCTACTTGTCCTTTTCTATGTTTTTAAGTGGAATCAGCCCCTCAAACAGGCCGTGAGTTGACCAGCAAACAAAATAACCTTTACATGATAAAGAAAGTCCTCGGACTGAAGAGTGATTTATATAAATGTCAATAACAAGTATAGAAAGAAGGATAAAAACATTCCAGGTTACATGAGGACATTTGTAGCGGTTCAAATTCAGTCAAAGGGATCAGATTCCCATTTGAAGGCAAGGTATTATCAAAAGATGTTATTAAATTTGAAGCAAACCAATTTAATGTACAAGTAATCCATGAATAAGAAAATAAGAACCATCTCTTCTACATATTAGAGTGTAATGATAGTCTGAATTTATTAGATTAGTCGAGACTATTATCGTACATAAGTATATATGTATAGAGGTGTGTATAGATATAATCTCATGTGCATATCCCATGAATTCTAATGATAAAAAAATCAAATAAATCGCAGAATTTATTTAAGTCCAACAAATCGCCTAATTTTTTCGCCTATCAGGTTCGAGCCAACCAAGTTTGTGTGCAGCTTCCATACGTTAAATGTTAGTATCTGAGAAGACACTGATCATCTCTGATCGGCATGGCAATGGGGGTTCGATTTTGAAAGAAAAAACTATCGACAACTCTATCATATTGACTTTTGTGAATGTCGTTCATATCACAGTGATATAGTTATCAACACTAAACACCTATCAGTTTGGGTAAAACATTGTTTTAGCAAAAAAACACATGTTGCAGTAGTAGCATTACAGATGGTAAAAAATAATTTCTTCTTCCTTCCTAGTCTCTATCTAGACTTGTTTTTTTTTTAGTGGGAGATGAGTTCATTATTAGAAGAATCCACCCTCACACTGAGTAGGGCCCCAGCAAGAGGCGCATGACTTTATTCAAAATTTCTAGTTTATTCTTCATTGTTCACAAAGAAAAGATTTGAAGTTTAATTAATTTCAATTTGAATTTCTTCTCCATTTGCTTTACTAGTTCGTTTTTTTTTTGTCTAATTTCACTTTATATTATCATATTACATGACAAATTATTTATTCTTGATGTATTCAATTGAAAGCGTAATTTCTATCAAGTATCTTAATTAAATGCTTTTAAAAGAATCTTATTTCTTTTCTTTTAGAAAAAATATTTTCTAGATCATTTCTCAATTTACCTAATTAATAATAGACTGCAGGTCAAAAGTTCAACATCATTCTGAATTTTTCGTTCTATGACCTACACTTTTGGTTGAATAAAAAATAGGGAGAGAAAACAGATTGTGATTGGTCGGATTTTGGGCGAAAGCTAACCATAATTTCAGCCTGCGATTTGCGGATTTAAATTAAACTAACAAATTAATGAATGAAATCAAATTTTTGCTTGCGAAAAATGATGGAAAAATTTCTCATGATTTTGTGCTAAAAAATCACGCTTACATTTTTCATGGTGTATTTATGGGATTTTTCTTCATTTGTAATACGATCAACACGGGTGGAAAATATGTCAAAATCATGTCAAAATGTCTGTTTTGCTTTGTCGCCCAGACCTATATATCGGCTTATTAGTGTCCAAAGGTTTAAAAGAAGAAAGTTAGCATTAACCCTGACCCCCCAACCCTAAGAAAAACCCATAAATGGAATTTCGATTCTGATAACTTCCAGAAAGATTGATTATCATCAGAATAAAATTTAATTGAAAAACTGTTGTTGTTTTTCTGTTCAAGAATCTACTTTATTTTTTATTGATTTCTATGTTACCTATCTCATTCGGACACCAATGCTCTTTAATTAAAAATCAATTTTGCCAGGTTTTTTTTCTCACTCCTATCAAGCAAATGATGTCTGTCTCTGGATCACAGCTTGATCGTGTCCAAACAACACTTTCTTGTCTTTCCACGAAAATAATTAGTGTCCCATACCGAGAAAGCTTATCTAGCCATCCGAATTTGTTCCATAGACTCGTTGATTTTAGTTTGACAAAATAAGTAAACTTGCAAGCTCTTATAAAGCATTGCTTTATCGCAGCAATGATTTGTCGGTAAAATGGTAAAAGGTGTATATACCAAATGAAAACAAATACAGGCACGATACAGCTACAGGTATCCAACTTTCAAATTCTTTACCAACAGTATTTATTCAACAGTAATAACGGATCCTAACAGGAGGCCAATAAAACCTATTGATTACACATCTGTCTTTTACAAATGGGAGAAAAAAACGATTAATTTTTTTAAGACAACATTTTATTGCTTTATTTACCTTATGTCAAATTAATCTTATTAGTGCCGTTTCTGATGTTATCAATGGTGTTACTTCCACAACGTTCGAAGTTTCCGATTTGAACAACAGGCTTCCTTGATGGATAACCCTACCAACCGATCAGTATTCGGTCCATAACCAGACAACACTTCATTTCTTGACTTACTTTACCTTTATGTAGCATAGCTGGGTAGAGTATAATAAGGTGTTCAAATCTGAAAGACAGAACAAAAAAAAGAATTGCCAAATTATAAGCCAAATTTACTAAACTAAAATGTTTCGGTTGTTAAATTTTTAATTCCATTACGGGTCGAGTGTATATAACGCTTTTTTGTTCTGTGTACATGTAATTAAAAGTGAAAAACGTTTTAAAAAAATTACATAATGGAAAACTGATAATAACAAATACCTAGATCTAATATCTGGTGCAAACCATCGATTATTCTCATTATTCTGACATTCTATCTGAAAGAAATAAAATGGAAAAATCAAGAACGGTATTTTATTCTATATGTGACACACGTGGGCATTTGCTAATTGAAGTTTTAAAATGCAGCCTAGACTTTATAAGCCTGCATTATGATAATTGCCCTCGTGTGATTGCAACTACAAAAAATTAGTTCATATAATGGGAATACATATTCTGACGGTTTTTCTATAAAGCGAACTAGAATAGAATTGTTGTTCCTTGTCTATCTGTCTGTTTGTGAGTCCGTTCCCTACGGATTCCGAAGCTGTTGAGCTGATTTTCTTTAAAATTGCAGTTCACGTGTCTGAGAGTATTCTTAGATAGATGTTTCGAAATGCCTCCCCAAAATATTGATAATTGAAAAACATCAGTTTCTAGAAGGAATGCTCTTATTTAATCGAAAATTAACATACTCTTATAGTCTACCATTGAAAGAATTGTTTAAAAGTTTCATGACTACTCACACACAGACTAATTCGCCAATTTTAGGTCTGGGGACTTAAAATTTCATATATGGGATGTCCCAACTTGTGGAACAAGTTCGTTTTAGTTTTCAATCGGAAAAATAGCTTCTATGAAATCAAAGTATCCCTGAGCAAGGCTTGGCAATTTTGCTGATATATTTATGAGCCAACATGGTCGATTTAGCTATTTATTGATTTTTTATATTATTTTTTTTTCATTTATTGATGTGTCTTAATAATAATGATAAAAAAATGTTGCCCCAAAGAGGAAATTAAGATTTGGTGTCGTGTCAGAAAAGAGAACGCAATCTTACAGGATTTCTATGAAAACTCAAATGAATTATTAAAATAAATTTTAAAATGTTTTGCGCAATTTTGAAATTGGTTTGTCCCCAAGTCATCAGTAGAATAACTGGGGAATAAAAGGAGAGTGAGAGTGAATGAGTTAGAGAGAGACAGACAGAGAGTGATAAAGAGACGGAGAGAGAGATAGAGAGAAAGGGGGGGAGAGAAAAACCCGACAATTTAGGGATGAAAACCCTATACATATATTCTTTGCGATTTAGCAGATTTTTTTGAAATACCCAAATTTGAAGATTCGATTTGTATTTTCAAAGAAATTTTCTTCATGTACGTGCAGTAGTTTTCAGTTTAAAATAAGTTTTGGACAATATCTCGATGTGTTGATTAAAATAAAGTATCAAAAGGAAGTCAAGTAATTATACTCACAAACACACGCACACACACCCACACACATACACATATTATATTTATCGAAACAGGTGTCTTTCAGTATGTTATACATTCTGACTAAGAAACGTTTATTTGATCATAGTGATTTAAAATTAATATATATATATGTGTGTGTGTGTGTATGTGTATGTGTCTGTACATACATATACGTTTCTGGAACTGTGTGTTTAAACATTGCTAAACATCTTTTGCATTCGTTAATCTATTAAGAGATCTTGCTTACCCGAACTTGGCTGATATTATCAACCTTTCTTAAAAATGTGAGAATACTTTGGAAGATACTTATCTTCAATAATGGTAATTAATTTGAAAGTCAATGAATCGGAACAAACATATATCAAATACAGTTCGCTGAATGTGCAATCCGGCACTCACAACTAAAGGTCTGTTTCGCTTTTTTTTTTACTCTAATTGAACATCTACGCTTTCAATTTACAAAGATGATCAAAATATTAAGAGAGAAGGAAAGTCTACTTGGGAAAGTGGATAAGCACTTGGCCTTTTGAATCGTAATACGCAAGTCTAAATCTTATTCGTTCGGTTACCTTAACATTCGGGTTAATACCCTTAAGAAAGGTATGAATATTCATTTACTCTCGGATAAAAAGATGCATCTAATGTTATTTAGACAATGTATTGACGAAAGAAAAACGTTGAGATTGTTTCTAACATTAAATGACCAAGAAAATGTGGATATGCCGTAAAACAAAACAATCAGTAGATAAACCAATAAAATGAAGTGTTAACAAAATTTGTGTTAAGAGAAGAAAGGAAAAAGAGAGCATTTGATTGATATCAACATGATAAATACTTGGTTGTGTTCCAAACCAAGTTAGGCATAAGGCCAGTGATACTTGCTCATAGTTTTCTATAACCTTTTTAGAAACAGTGTTGTACCTACACCGAAATGAATTACACTTCAGAGTTAAAGAGCCTTGTCCACTCTAGATATCTGAAAGTTTGATTGTATTTTAAGGCTTATCAACATTTTAGGTCATTTAATGCAGTTTGCCAACTCGTTTTTTTTTAAATAACATAGTATGCATTATTTAATTTATATCTGGGGGCGAGTTTGGGAATTCATACCTTTCCTAAGGGCATTAGTGTAAAATTGACCGCAAACAGAACGAGTCGGATTCGAACTCGCGGATTTCGATTCCGAAATCTTAGTACCTGTCCTTTGGTCCAAGTGACACCCTACCCATAGTTGAAAAGGAATAAAATGGTTTCGCTTAGATTTAAACTTGTATGTTACAATTCCAGAGTCCAAGTTTGAACCACTCCTCGTACATTTCTGCCTTGATTTATATATATATACATATATAGTGAATCTAAGGAAGGACGTTAAGAAAGATTTGATGACAGGTTGTGAAAGCGAAAAGAGAGAGAATTAAACAGAAATAATGAAGACAAGAGAAGTAAAGAAATTTGAATAGAATTTGGAATGTACGAAGCGCAACAAACATTTAAAAATAGAATAAAATCATGAATTAAAAAAAGAAGAAAAAAGGCATTGAACTAAAATTATTTCGTGATTAGATCTAAATGTATGCTACAGTCATGTTTCCCATTTTAGTGTGTCAAATAATGAATTCTAAAAAAAAAAAAAAGAAATGAAATATAATTTCATTACGAATTAAGCATCATAAACTTTATCACATTACTCCACACATCATATCATTGATTTTCTTTGTTAAACGTTTAAAAAGATTTTTTTACATCACACTTTTTTTGCTATTCAAATCAATTTTTAAATCCATTCATTTCTTGCGATTCATTTTCAATGACGTAATTTTCTGATAGTAATATTTACTGAAACCAGAGAAAAAAAACCAAACTCTTATTGATTTTTTTCTTATCAGAACTAATTAATATCGATAAGAATTTTAGTTTAAATTATTTTCTAGAGTTTACTCATCTCTTCTCTCGATTAAATATTTGCTACAATTTTATAGACTGATAATGTAATATTCAGTAGGCGTCTTGGAATCACTCCTATATTTTCAATCGAATTTGGATTTGAATGAAAAAGTTTGTTATATGAAGAAAAAATATACCTATAAAGAAATAAAGAAATTTTTTAAAAAATCAAAGAAAATAACTTTCAGTAAGTTGTGGCTCATAATTCGTCATTGGTTTATAACTTTGACCCACAAATCCTAATTTTAATATTTACTTGCTGTAATGGGCATCTCCCTTTCTTGACTCAACTCGCTTGAATGAGAGACGAGGTTCTTCTAAGTAAATGGTTATCAATAATTAATTACGCCATTGCCGAAATGCACCAAACCCGGATTACTGACATTTTAATATTTTGTAAATAAATACCTAAATGTGATATGATATTATTTTGATTTGCAATGATTTTACCAAATTCGAATTCTTGTCATAAAAATCATGATATATTGTTTGAGTATGTGGTTTTTTCAACTGATTAATGTAAAATGTAACCTATAATTACAACTGTTAAAAAAGAATTTGTTGCTATCTTTTTTTTTTTTTTTATTTCTTCTCAAACATTGCATTACTGGTGCATATACCCATTAAAAACAACGTTTTAATACTATATGTACTTGGTGAGCAATACCAACCAAGTTTGGCTCAATGCCATTTTTTAAGGTGAATGCAATGGTTTTGACTGGGATTTGAACTCGCGTACTACGATTATAGAATCCGAGCTTTTACCAATGCTCATACTTCGCTGCCCTTTTAATAATAATCTGATTGTATTTGTGTGCATGGTTGTGCATATTTGTTTATATATAAGACTGAATGCGTTATAAGTGTATGAATGCATGGAGAGGGTATACATTTGGTGGCTGTGTACTTCGGATAGTGACGCACTTGTTGGCATCTATCTATTCCCTACAACCCATTTTCGAGAAACCAGGAAATCGTGATACCTACTGATATCTATTCTTAAAAAATTACTACCTCAACTGAAATTTGAACTCATCTTATCGGTTCTATTTTTTTCGGAATGCGAAGTGGCATGATAACTTTTTTGTATTGCTCTATAAACACTCTTTTCTTTTTACTTTTCTCTCTCAAGCTTCTTTTTATGAGTGTACACACACACACACATACACACACACACACACACACAAACACACACAAGAAGTATTGCTCGCATTTGCTCGGGACTTAAAGCCAATGTAAGAAGCTTATTATATAGCAAATCTATTAAGTTTTTTTTTTAAATATTAAATTCCTTTTTTTAGGTTTTTTACACAAAATTCATTTCTAAAGCTTTTTAAGATAGTTAAGGAAACGAATTATATAAAAAGGGTAATTCCATAACGAAGGACAAAGGATAAGTTGGTCGAAACTTGGTGAAAAAATAACTAGGAAAGATGAGGACAACAGCCCTCAAATAAATTAACATATACAATGTATCACAAAAGTGGTTAAAACCCTCTCTTTTTCAAATATTTTTTTATTATTAACTCTTTCACTAAAAAAAAAAGAAGCCTTATTTCCCAAATAAATACAATTTAAATACATATATTTACACGTACAAAATTATAATTCATCATGATCAAACATGAGTAAATAAATCAAATTTTTTAACAGAAAATGACAAACATTTAGTCGTCTTTGGCAAATCAAATATAGGTGTCTGAGTGCGTGTTTGCATGCGTTTGTGTGTGTGTGTATGTGTGGGTTAATTAGAATTTGCCATGATCGTATAAGCGTATAATAGTCTATTAGTCAATATGAATAATAAGTAATGTCAGACATTTAATTGCTTCGCCGAATTGATACATTCGTACGCACACACCAACACACACACATATATAATATTTAATTGGTGAGCAGCACCAACCAATTTTTGCACAAGGCCATTTTTTAAGGTGAATGCAATGATTTTGACTGGGATTTGAACTCGCGTACTACGATTCCAGGGCTCGAGCTTTTACCAATGTTCCAACTTCGCTGACCAATGACATATATGAATGCATGTCTGTGTAAGCGTATTCGTGTGTGTCTGTTAATAAAAAAAATATATATACACGCATACATACATACATACATACATACATACATACATACAGGGTGTCCAAACAGTTACTGTACACTATGGTTATTTAAATCAAAATAAACTAATAAACAGTAAACTTTATTATAAAATATTTAGACAATACATTTTTACCAATAAAAGCGTTTTATTTATATACAGTACCACAACTAATCTTAAAGGAAATGCTGGAAATTTCTTACATTAGCACTGAGACATTATTTTCTACTACATCACAATTTGTGTGTGTGTGTGTGTGTTTACACATTTCTATACAGTGGGTGCGTCTTGGTTATGCTACACCTAATTTTTTTTTATTTAACATCTATTTAACATTATTCAAACATCTATTGAATCTTGAAAGATTTTTTTTTTTTACTAAAACATTATCTTTATTTTTACAGACTACCATGTACTAATAACATTAAACCCTAAACATTTTGATTAAACCCTCAACAATTTCAAAACTTACTTTTTTTTATACGATAAAACATTTTTTCTACAATATTAAGTGTCCGGTTAGATTATGCAAAATATTTTTTTAATTGATTCTTTTGCGGTTTCAATTGCTTATATTTAACAAATGCAGAATCAAAATGAATAGAAAACACAGCAAAACTACAAAATAAATCATTTGCAATGTTATTCACCTTTGTACTTCTTGATCGATCAGATTTGTAAAGTATTCCTATTCTTTCTTATGTTTTTCAATAAAACAATAAAACAATTATATTACTTCCCACCCAACCCATCTTAAACTGCTAATATACATAATAACATGTGAATATGTTCGTCTTGTTTACTGAATATATTTTTCTCATTAATTATACATGTTTTACATTCGATGTATGAAACTGGCAACATTTATTGGAACGCATCACGAGTTTTCTTTGAGTATCTTCTGTTTAAATCTCTTACACGTTGCTTCATATTCGTCTTCCACCATAATCTTTAATATCATCAAAATTATCGATTATTTTCGATTTTTTCATTGCCAGAAGCTGATTCGTCGTCAAGGTACTTAAAACCGCTGAAAACTGCTTTAATACTGAACACTATTCATTTTGATGAATCTTTGAATACTTAAATTACTTTTAAGATGAGTTAATATGCAGCACAATCCGAGACTATATCTGACTGTCAATGAATAATATTCATC
>JAUZSX010264722.1:0-15014 GCA_034780655.1 Idiosepius hallami
TGAATGTATTATTATGAGATGCGAATGGGTCACGAGAGAGTCTAGTTAAGGTTAAGTGTTAATGCAAGACCAGCCCGATTAGTTTATATCCCCACCCCCAATGGCCTTGTGCCAAATTCTGTGTATAAAAACCGGAATAAAAAAAATACTCACATGAAGAGAGTGAAGAAAATAAAAGGTAAACACAGTCACCAAAAATAATGAAACAACACTGATAAAATATATTAATGAATATTCTAAGCTTTAAATTCCTCCAAAAAGGTTAATGTGCCATCATTCTCATGCAGACAGACAGACTTGACTCTGACTTAGTACTTCCACCTTGGCTTCCTACTTGGTTGCGCAGCTCTTTAGGTGAAATATTTTTTGCGCATCAGATAGTCACTCTATGAACCTCTAATGCTCATGCCCATTTGGGCGAACCTACGACGAAGGCGACAGAGCTTTTTTAATCAGTGTCACCCATCACTGAGATAAGATTCTCTCCCGGGTTAACGAGCCCCATCTACCCGAAGCAGGTAAAAGTATATGCAATCTTCTTGATTTGGATTTGAACTCGAGTAATATGATTCCGTAGTCTGAGCTTTAACCAACGCTCCACCTCGCCGTAGAAAAACAACCACTGAATCATTAGATCAGTTGAGGTGCGCACACTTGTGTGTGTAAAGTATATCAATTACCTTACCACTTTATCCCCATTCTGAGTTTCTCTTTTAATTGTAGTTGTGTTTATTTTGTCTTCGGCGATTCTACGTGTATTTTTTCCATTCGGATCCCATTACTGAAACATACCAGATTAGTATCTCTCCCTCAAAAACAAATTATTCCGTTTTTCGTGGAATTAGACCCCGAAGAAACTGCTTACCCCTATTCTTCGATAGGATAAATAAAGCTGCCACTTTCTTTACCAATTAAAAACGAAGAAAATTTAGTTCAGGAATTAAAGCCTATGACTATTTAAAAAAATGAATGAATTTTTAAAATCCCTTTCAAACTAAGTTAATAGATTTAAAAATAATCCACTTGGTTTAAGTTTCTGTTTTGCTTCAATAAGTAAAAAAAAAAATATTTGAAATAAAAATAAAATACAAAATTCTTAAATAAATAAAAAAAAAAAAAAAACACATTGGCTAGTACCGTGTCTAGATTTTAGTAACCGTCACTTTTTTTAACATTTGTAGTTCTTACAGTTCGTATCTTATGAAGAACATTGACCTCCTTACCGAAATTGACAAGTAGCCTATTAGCTAAAAAGGCGACTGTCTAAAATGGCTACCATTAAATAGATTGGTCCTCTTTCCAATAGTTTGAAACATAAGAAAAAAAAAGTAAGATGTTGTTTTTGTCACCAAGTGTTCCGAAAAAAACATTTTTTTATTCTTCAAATAAAAAAAATTGTTTCAAACGGCAAATTCACTTGTCATTTTCTTTGTGGAACTATGAGGCAAAAAAAAAACGTTTCGTCGCCTGAAAAAATCACTCTATCCTGTAAAAGCTGTGTACGTAATTTTTAAAAATAACTCTATGTATTTTTAAAGTGAAATGACGTGTGTGTGTGTTTATAGTCAGTCTCTATCAAAGTCCTCTGTTAATATTTGGTCTACTGTCTTGAAATTTAACATAAAGCGTTATCAGACCCACAGTAAGGTTTTTCATAGGGTTTTAGCCGGGGTCAAAGATTAAAGATATGATTTTTGTAGTCTCTACTAAACTACTCTTCCTATTTTGAGTCTTAGCACAAGAAATTTGATATGTGGATTATTTGGGCATAGGGAACACTTTTTAAAACTTTTCATAATTTTATTGCATTAATTAATTCGTTATATTTTTAAATTGAATAATGAAGTTTTAGCTAAATTTATTCCAAAATAACAACAAATTGTCACTTTTTATTTGCTGGAATCAATATATTTTTTTTAGATTTTATGTTGGTGTAATTAAATTCTCATAAAAGTGGAATATTTGCATTTTTGGAAAAAATGTGACAGTTGTAGTACCATTCATTGGTTTATTTTTCTTTGTCTTAGCGTAGGTCAAAGAATTAAAAATTCTGAGTGATATAGAGCTTTGGTCACCTAGCCTATTATATGAATTTTCGGTTTATCCTGAACATCTATATGATGTTCTGATTAACTATTTAGACACGAAAAAGCCGGTATATCGACTCTGGCAACCTAGCAAAAAAGACGACGTGGCCGATGTTTTGCCTCTCTATTATTAGCAAACTGGCAATTTTGCTAATTACGTATTTTTATTGTTATTTTTTTGGTTTTTATTTTTTACATCAGGTTACAAAGTCATTGATACAAAAAACACTTTCTGCTGATCCAATAAATAGAATCATCATATATCTATTTTTTTGTGTTCAGACCCAAAATTGGCACAGTAGTTTGGTAGAGACCAAAAAGATCAATCTTTTACTTTTGACATTAATACAGTTAAATTTCGAGCTAAAAACCTACGAAAAAGCTTACACTAGGTTTAAATACGCTTCATGTCAAATTTTAAGTCAGATAAGTTTGATAGAGGCTGATTATATACACACACACACGCACAATTTCACCTTTACAGATACATAGATTTATCTTTTTTTAAATTACACCCATTGGCTACTAAACCCTTTAGACCCTAATAGGCCGATACATCGGCCATGAAGACATAAGGCAAGGGAAGACGCACTAACATCTTTATCCTAATATATTCCCCTAATATAACGGCTCTAGGTGACTACTTGGTAATTTTGATAAGTTAGGATCGAAAGGTTTGAAGGGATTTTTTTTTAAATTAATAGTAAAATTGTTATCCAGCATAATCATAGACTTTATTTATGAATAGTTTAAACCTTTACATATACTTTTAGATCTATAATTATGCTTGATAACTATTTAACTATAAATTTCAATGCATTTTACTTGATATATCCCCATTAACAGGGATTAATAATTTGAACTATTAGTTTCGTCTATTTCATTTTTTTTTTGCATTCTAAATAGACTATTTTGTCACCCTACAATAATCGGATCTAGACGTAACAATGGAATAGCAAAAAAAAATAATAATAATCTAAAAATTCTTTATTTATTTTCATTTTTTAGTCAATTCTTTGAAAAGAAATTGCCGTAGCTCAAACAAGTGTCAACTTGCAAATATTTCAACGGATTAATTTTGACAAGGGGATTACGAGATGTTAATCCGAAAGTTTTTTTTTTTTTTTCAAAACTTCACCGTTCCATTATAATATCAGTCGTTTCACTTGCTCAGCCCTCTGTAAAAAAAAGACAACTTTTAATTAATCAGCTCGAGGAAAGAATTGCTAACTGTTTCTCTCCGTTGCAATTCATCATGTGTCAAATTGTATTAAACTGAGAATTCCTCAGCAAAATAACTGCAAAAATTTTCAAATAGCATCCATAATTAATAAAATACAAATAATCGATTAAAATGTCATCAATCGAATAATGTGGGACAAATTATCAAAGATTGTAGTTAAATTTTATATGAAAATTAAAGACTGCAAAACTAATGGTTTTGTAGCGAACCTTTACGACATTGCATCTTTTGCGACACTTCCGGTGTCGAACGGAAGTCGCGTTTAGGTTTGCGACAGCCCAGAACCCGCCAAGTTTGAACTGCAGACTGCTACTCAGTGAGAGAAAGGACATCACGACACACGGACGCAAGCTTGCGGTCTTACCTCCTCCAGTTCAGTTCCAACAGAACTCTTACAGTATCATACAACTTAGTTAACGAATGGCTGATACATCAACGAAGGACTCGACATTCACTTTCCATACCTTTCCTATCATTTCCCTTACGTTACAGTTTCATTAAAATATCTACGAAGTTTAGTATTTAGTATATTTTGTCAGAATTTCATTTTTCTTACATGTATCATTAACCAAGAAAAAAATAAAATGGAAGGTTTTGAAAAGGAGGATAAAATTTATATTCAAAGCTATATTTATGAAGAAACTAAGAGGCCGATTTATCAGCTTTGACAACATAACGCAAAAGAAGACACAGCCCTTTAACCGTTAGAAACCCGACAAAGCAAAATTACCGACTAGACTCTCACAGCCGTTCTATTGAGATACCATATCTAGGCCAAAATGTAGGTAAGTCTCTTTTTGCCTTAGATTGTTAGGGCTGATATATCGTCCCCTTAGCGTTTAAAGGGTTAATATGTTGCTCTAATATAACTACTCTGAGTGCCTACTTGGTAATTTTGATAAGTCTGGTTAATTGGTGTGTTGACTTCAGGTGGCGAGCAATTAACCAATTTATCACTGGAAAAAATAATCTTTAACCCTTTCGACCCTAACTTAACAAAATTACCAACTAGTCACTCAGACTTATTATATTAGAGAAACAGATATAGCGTCATACTATTGGTGTGTATTCTTTTACCTTGTGTTTTCAGGGCCGATATATCGGCTCATTAGGGTCTAAAGGGTTAATAATTTCTAAAAGCGATGGGAGTTTGTTTAAAAGAATTTTCAATTGTTTAAAAATATAACTCTTAATTATTTTATTCAAGATATTTTGACGAGCTGATTGAAAATCAAGGACATAATTTATTAATTGATTTTTTTAGATTTGTAACAAACTTATTTGTATCTATTTCCTCTGTGACAATTTACCTCATAGTTAAGTCCCACATTAAAATGATTGGTAAGATGTATTTCTGGTGTAATACAAGTGTATTAACCCTGACCCTTACGATATTTTAAATAAGATATCATCAAACGCTTTTAAGGTCAATATTAGGCGACCAGCACTCGGTAAATCCTACAGATTTTCGGTGATTTTTAAAGGATGAGAAAAGACTTAAACAAAAAGAATACAAAATGGAAACTTTTAAAAAGTGTTCCTTATGCCCAAATAACCCACATATCAACAATGAACAGCACTAATAAACATGTGAAAATTACACCCCCTAATCTTCGAGTTCGATCTATCCATCTTCCGTTTAAGTCTTCAGAAGACCACAGGAATGGAGGAGACTTCCTTCCACAAAGTTTAAAAGAGTTAGACAAAGAACATTTCAAAAAATTAAAAGTAAGCATTTCTAGTTGTATCATCTGGCGGTGGTCAGAAATTGATGATTAAAATAATACGCAATAATATATTTATTAACCTTCTAATGGAGACTATCATAATCTTTCGATAAAAATATCTGGCGATTTCTCAGGTAGAAATTTTTAAAATCAATTATATAAAAAGTACTTCCATCAAATTTAAGCAAGGCGTTTCAGTCAACGTGTTGTAAAATCTTTTATATATGAAATAACCCACTTAAATCGTTTGGACGCTAAAAGGCCGATACATCGGCCGTAGAATCTGCAGCAAAACAAGACAAGCATATTTCATCCTTAATATCGTCCTCTTGTTGAATTGCCTTGATTGACTTGACGGTAAATTCGCTGAGTTAGGTAGAAGCTCGGGCTCTGAGATCGTATTAGGCGAGTTCAAATCCCAGTCAAAACCATTACATTCACCTTTAGCTGCCTCGGGCAGATAGGGCTCGTTAGTTTGGGAGACCATCTCATCTAAGTGAAGGATTACACTAAATGTAAAAAGCTAGGGTAAAAGCACGTAAAATGGCCTTGAGCCAAACTTGGGTTGGTGCTTACCAAGTAAATATAATATAAAAAGTATTTCGGTACCACTTTTATACTAGTTTTCATCAATATATCATAAAAATATTGTTAAATCTTTTAATTTTTTATTCTTTAATAGTTATATTGATCGGAATCAAAAATTTTAAGTGGGTGTCTGATTTTAGGTTAGAACTATGGAAAATTGCTTCGGGCAGATCAGTCTCGTTAACTCGGGGGAGAAACTCAACTAGATATATGGATAACACTGATTCCAAACATTAGGGTGGATGAGACTTGTCAACTCACTGAAAGTAACTCATCTAGATGACGGGTAAACCTAATTACATGAACGCATAATACTGTCCTTGTGCCTAACTTGGGCTTGTGCTCGACCAAGAAGATAAATTCACGTAGTCATTATTTGGAATAAGTACATTACAATAAATCTAGTGTTTTAACGGTTCACAAGAAAATATTTTGTTATGAAAATAAGAAAAAAAAAGAGCATTTCAAACATACTTTACGTTAATTGCCACACAAGCACAATAGTTATTTACATCGGGAGTGGTTCACACAAAAACAAAGATGGAACTAAATACTACCGAAAAACGAAAAGAATTTAGATTAGTATATGGGGAAAAAATGGAACAAAAAAAAAAGAATGGAAAATAATGCACATCAAAATAAGCGTAAAAGAAAAATAGTTTCTAAAAAAATATTGCCAAAATAAAAAAAATGTTCACTCAGCTCTTCCCACAAAAAAGAAATGTCGAATCAAAGAAAAATAAAAGGCGTACATATTTTGGGGGAAAATAAGTAACTCATAGAAGTGACAACACGAGAGAAAACGAGGAAAATGGTTTATTTTTAAAAATAATTATATAATAATAGAAAGGGGTTGATATACCAGAAAACTAAATAAGCAACTAACAAAAGCATAACAGCTTTGTTATTTAATATTTGACCATGAACTTTTTCAAGAAAATGCATGAATTTTATATCTTCTACTACAATATAAAAAAAAACAATCGTTGTGGTTTTATGATGCCGTACATCTATTTTATGAGACCCTACATCCCATGCATCCTGTCGTCATTATTTGGAAGAAGTGCATTACAATAAATCTAGTGTTTTAACGGTTCACAAGAAAATATTTTGTTATGAATACAAGAAAAAAAAAGAGCATTTCAAACATACTTTTCGTTAATTGCCACACAAGCACAATAGTAATTTGCCTCAAGGGAGGATAACACAAAAACAAAGATAGAAGTAAACACTACTAAAAAAACGAAAAGAATTTAGATTATAATATATATATGGAACAACCGACTTCAAAATAGAATAATCAACTTCAAATTAGAAAACAAAAACTTATTTGATTATTTCTCATTTTGAATCTTTTTATTCCATTTTGAAGTGGATTGTTCCATTTAAAGGTTGATAAAGTTTTTAATGGAAAATAAATCCATTTTAAAGTTAATTATTACCATTTTAAACTTGAAATGGCATAGACACGTCAAAACAAAAAAAAGGTAGAAAGTAAAATAACAACAACAGAAAACGGCATTTTCTTTTTTCTTTTTGTAAGGAATATCAGTGGGGAATAGATGAGAAAGATATGGGTTGGGAGAGCAGTTTGAGTAAGGAAACCGGAGAGAGGCTGAGTTAACGAGTAATTTAACCTTTTCTGGTAGTCTTTACTGATGGAACCAATATGGCAAATCTTAAGGTAAGAAGGAAAAAGAAAAGGCTTATAGTCGTTCTACTCTTGACAAAACGTACTTTCAGTCATCCAGCTTGAACCTGTTGGTGTTTTTGTTTCTCTCCTTTTTCAATATCAAATTAAGTCGAGAGATCTAGGGAATTTCTTAAATAGCATTATGCGTGGGTTCTTGAAAAGACAAGGTTACAACAACAGAAGAGAAAAACGATCCCCATGGCCCGGAGACAGGAGAGGGGCCAATAACAGAACACGTGACATTTAACAGGACTAACTAGGTAAAGAAGGTTTATTTTTCTTGGTATTGTTTGACATTTCTTTGTTTTGTGTTTTTAGTTCGGTTTTATGCTGTTATTTATTTTCTGGCTCTGAGTTGGGATCTTTGCAAGAAAAAAAAAGAGGGAGCAAAAAGGTTGAAGAATTAGAAAATACATCGGGTACAGTATCACATGAACAGGGTTAATTAAGCCCGGGTGGAGCATTTTACTCGCTGGAAAATATAATCGTACCTTGGAATCTTATTAGGCAAGTTCAAATCTCAGTTGAATCCGTACTTCATATTTTAGCTGCTCTGTTACAATTGGAGTAATTAAATCAAGTGATAAACTCATTTAGATAAAAGAACAACACTAATATTCTAACACTGACAGATGCTTCCTGTGAATTCTGGTTGACAATGGATCTAAGAGAAGGAAAATTTGAAAGAGAACTTAACAATGTTCATTATATTAAGAGAGGGTAATGACTCTTTAACAAAATAAATACGACTTTATACAAGTTTCATTAAAGAGAACATAAAATCTTCTATTTTAGAACTTTCTTGTCTGTTATTATTTTTGAACAGGGGTATTCGTTTTAAGGTCCAGTCATTTCATACAAGGAAATATATATATATATATATATAAAGATTAATAGATCATAGTTCTTTTATAAAAAGATCCTAAAAAAACATAAACTTCATAGATTTTTTTTTTTAATAAACTGTGTATAAAATCATCATTTTTTCCGAACTTTGATTACTTTGATTTGGTTGCTCATTTTTACTGTTATATTTTTAAGAGTTCTTTTTCCTTTAGAAAATTTATTATCTTTTTATGATTTTCTTCATGGGTGTTAAAAAATTTACTTTGCACTATGGTTATATCCAAATTTTAAATCCACTGATAAACAGAAAATTTTATCATAAAACATTTAGACAATACAATTTTAATAATAAAAAGTGTTTATTTATTTACATAATCACAGCTTATCTTAAAGGAAACGCAGGAAATGTCCACCACTATTGGCATTAAGACATTATTTTCTACTGCATGGCAACTTTACAGAGTGTTCGATATACATTTATACTTGGTGTTCAAAAAATTACTGTGCACTATGTTTATATAGAAATTTAAATAAACTATTAAACAGTAAATTTTATCATATAAAACATTCATCCAATACAATTTTTTAAGAGTAAAGTGTTAATCTAGTTCCTGTATCATAGCTAAAAAGAAATGCTGGAAATGTCCTCTATTCGTATTAAGACATTAATTTCAACTGCACAGCAACTTCCCGGGCACTCTAAAACTTTAAAGAAACCGCATACTGTTTTCTGGGATCAAACTAAAAAATATCAAGTAAATAGTCATGTCATACTGGTATCTGAACCAGTGATCAATGAACGGCTTTGACTAAATCTGGATACCGCTACAAAGATGTTTCTTGACCTTTCAAAAATAAACCTTCAAAGTAAAATTCAGAGAAAAATATTTTTTTTGTGTGTGTGAGGAACAGAGATTGATAGTATTTTTTTAATCTTTTTCATTTAATTTATTTTGTCATTTATTTTTTATCAAATGTTTTCGTTTGCAAAGTGTCAGGTTCAATAAGGAATGCAAATAAAAGCTGACATCATAGAGGGGAACAGTTTTAACATATGACAAACTAGATATTTAGATGGGGGCTGGAACGAGGATGAAGTCTCTAGTGATTTGACATCAAAGAAGTTACAGCTACACAAGATTTAAAATGAAAAACTTCGACAAATGGAAAGAGAAAATTAATATGTGGATATAAAATAACGAAGGGTTAGAAAGGAAACACGCAGGAAGAACAAGACGTAGGATTAAAATAAATTCAGAAAACAAGCCTGAATATATGTATTATATAAAAAATGAATATATGTATAAAATAAAAATGTTGTAACAGAACATAAAAATAATTGAACCAAGAAATGGTTACTAAAGAAAATAATAAAGTAAAGTATCTTAATTGAAAGGAGGAAAACCAAACTAATCTATTAAAAAACAAAAGAAAACAGCAAAATGCAAAAGAGAGAATTAGAGAAATTTAAAAAATCTGTTGTTTCTATAATATTCTTAGAATTATAGCTATACAAAATGTTTCTTTATATGTTTGTATTAAGGCAACGAGGTGGAGCATTGGTAAAAGCTTAGACTATGGAATCCTATTACACGAGTTCAAATCCGAGTCAAAGCCAGTGCATCTACCTTTATCCGTCTTTCTTTTAGCAGAGGGGGCTCGTTAACTTGGTAGAGTATCTCATCTAACTGAAGGGCAACACAATTCAAAAAGTCTTCAAAGTTGGGGATTGAGCAAAAGGCTAGCAACTCTTTTTCGTAAAAGCTAGTATGCTACGGAAACAGCAAAAAAATTCCTGCCCATCATATCACTATGTGTAAAGGTTGATGGATATAATATTTACTTGGTGAGCACCAACCCAAGTTTGGCACAAAACCATTTTTACGTGCTCTTACCCGGGCTTTTTGCATTCGGTGTTACCTTCACCTAGATGAGCTGCTCTCCAGAGTTAACGAGCCCCATCTGCCCGACGCAACGAAAGGTGAATACAATGGTTTTGACTGGGATTTGAACTCGCGTAGTACAATTCCAGAGCCTAAGCTTTTACCAATGCTCCAACTTCACTTTAAGGGTTGATGGATATGTTTGTATTCGTTGGATAAGACAACTTATTTAAATTTTTTGGATTTTTATCAAAGTCCTTAACGTTATAAAACCAATGATTCTTTGATTAAATTGCTCAAATCAGTTTTGATTATGAGTGTTATCAGTACTTATTTTTATTTTCACATCACTTCTTTATTTGTGCAAATTTCTGTTGCTTGATGATAAATATTATTAGATTAAGATTTCCTTTAGCGTTTACACAAACTTTGTTTATTCTTCTGAATTTCAATGATGTGACTTGATATTTTTATTTTATGATTATTCAAATTTTTCCTATCTTCAATGTTATTAACACGACTGTTTTGAATATCAAGATAAGACTTGATAATGGTTTGTGAAATATGATGTCCAGAATAAAAGTCTGATTAAGATTATTTGAATTCTTTATTTGTCTGAAAGTGTAATGTAATCTATGATAATCTATATTATTGGGATCATTGGTTCTACATTTTTAGATTTATCTTATAAACGCAATAGTTTTTGCAATAATCCATAATTCATGGAGCATTCAAGTTTTTAAACCTCCCCCTTAGAGACTCGGTGGAATGTAACAAAGAGATTCTTTATGTTAATTATATGGAATAGGGCTGGATTGATCTTACAGCCACAAAGTCTTTAAAAATAATTGATTTAAAAGAATTCGGTCGAATCAAATATAGGCTAGAATGTCAAAGAATGAATATTTGTATTGTCTTTACACTTAGATGAGTTATTTTCCCGTGGTAAAGAGCCTGGTCTACTAGAGTCTACGGAAAATGAATGATATGGCTTTAACTGGGATTCAAACTCATAAAACACGATTTTAGAGTCCAACTTCTACCATAACTTCACATTTCTAGAGAATAGTAAATATTTGTAAGGATTGTTTGTTTGTTTGGTGTTTAACGGCATATCAAACTTTCAAGTCATTTCAATGCCGAGAACAATTACTTAGGATCAACGTTATTTTTGTACACACATATTTTTTTAGTAACACAAGTTGCACTATTTTATCCCTAGCTGGAGGGAAAATGGGAATTCATATTTTTCCCAGGGGTATTAGTCGACATATCAACGTAAATAGAACAATAATTGTATTGAACCATAGAGAATGAATAAGAATTCAAATAATCCAAATGATACTAATTTTCAATATTCCTTACAATCTTTTTAAAATTGCGGTGTACATGATGGGGAAAGATGAGAATATAATTAAAACTATAAAGATGGGAATAAAAGTCAAGGCTAATTATCCATCCACGTCTCTGAAATTCAGACAACGTAAAAGAAAATTGATTAAAAAAATTCAAATCGGAAGCTGATAACATAAACAACTACATAAAAATCAAATAAAAATTAAATGAAGTTAAAAGAAGATGGAATGAAAAATGAATCAAAATAAACTTTGAATAAATGACGAAGGAAAAAAAATTATAGAAAGAAAAATGAAATGAAAGAAAATATGAAGATGATATTTATTCTGAAGACAGAAAACAAAAGCCAAGAGTTGAAGCCTTTAAGCGCTCATTTTCAAATTTTGTTCAGAAAGAAAACCCTAAAATCAATAATTTTGCACGAATAGCCAGGTTTCCTAAAGAAAGTCCGTCTAATTATGCAAAGACTAAAAATATTTTTATAACAAATGAATTCTTACAAGGGCAAAAGTATTTGTTTATATCTAAGAAGCTTAAAGTTATTAAATGTTCAAGTTTTTATTAAAAGGAATTATTCTTAGAGAGAGACAGATAAATGTGTAATATTAATACAATATGATAGCCCATTTTTTTACTCTCAATGAAGATTTAGTTTTATTCTTTGCTTGTTTTTTCTTTCAGCGTATCCACCACTTTTGGTCTTCTCATTCCAAAATCTACATATTATTTTATCGTAGATAAACTATGGTAGGGACACCTGGCATCACCCATAATAGCATCGCTTTGTGTATAAACCGGCAGTGGAACGCTATTTCTGAGGGATTTAGGAGGAAGAACTCAAAGAACCAGGATGGTTCGCCAGCATGTTTCTAATATACTCGACAGGATAAATACATTGTTACTTACTTCTGTAAAAAAAAAATTATCATTCAAAAACGGAGTGTTTGAATATTATGTTTAAGTCTTACTTTTACGTCTAGTAAAAAATATAATAAATCTATAACTTAGGATATTACAGCATTAGGATTTTTTTTTAAATTCTATTAAACATTGTATATACATCCTTAATGCTGCAATATTTTAAGTTATAAATTTATTAAACTTTTTACTAGAATATCTTGTCATTTTCTTTTCCAGTTTTAACAAGATTTTTTTTTGTTTTCTAGGTTTGACCTTAACCATATTACTTTTCATGCTCGCCTTTTATAACAGATAATTGTTCTCGGGATTAAACCCCCAAAGAGTTTGACATGCATACGACATTAATTGACTGGCGAAATTAAAATAAATGGAATAAAAAATAAAAACCTTGAACGAATTTTTTTCTTAATTATAAAAAGTAAACTGAAATTTATAAAATATTGATTGCATCAAATCGCTAAACATTACACTTCTTGAAATAACTTTTAAAAGCTAATAAATATGAAAAAGTTTTTTTTCTGATATTTTTGTATTTTTTTCTAATTCGTTGAAAGCTAAAATTTGCTATACAATGTGGTGTTTATATACAACCTTGAACAAGACTAATTACCCGGCTTTCACTAAAGTAATTAACAAACAAATATATAGGGATGCAGCAAACAGTTTTTTTATACTAAATTTATTTCTAATGCATTTTTCTACTAAATTCATTTTTAATGCTTATTTCTACTAAATTCATTTCTAATGCTTTTTCATACTAAATTAATTTCTAATGCTTTTTTCTACTAAATTCATTTCTTTTTCATACTAAATTCATTTCTTTTTCTACTAAATTCATTTCTAAAGCTTTTCTCTAGTTAAGGGAGCCTATTATATAGGAAGGTAGTATCATACTTATTCAAATTTCAATGATCAGATTCAATTTTTAAAACTTTTGTTGTTTCATTTTCTAATGAGTTACAGGATGTGGGATCTGATACAACCACAAAGATCTGATGTTCATATTATGACAAATTGAAACAATCTTTCTAACTCGGCGAAGACCCAAAATTGAAATACAAAATGTTGTTTTATACAACTAAAAAAAAATATGAAAACTTTTTTTTATTCTAAATAACAAACTTTCTTGAACGCAATCACAAATAATATGACAAAAAAATACATTAGCTTTTTATTAATAATACCATCTAATTTCTTTTTTCGTAGTTCCAATTGATCGATAATAATTTTTTTCTTTATTTTATTTATTTATTTATTTATTTTTAGGGTTATTTTTTTCTCAAGCTGTTTTCTACCGCCACATGATGTCCATTTAACTGATCTAATCGGGAGATAAATAGGACTTGTTATCAAAAAATGAAGCAGGGAATAAGATAGATTCACAGGCTAACTGAAACTTCACCACTGTGAGTGTGCGCCTCTGTATGTGTGTGTATGTATGTGTATGTATATGTGTGTATGTGTCTCTGTGTGTTTGTCTGTGTGTGTGTGTCTCTGTGGGTATGTGTCTATCTGCCCGTGTGTGTGTGTGTGTGTGTGTGTGTGTGTACACACGCTCACGCATATGTTTGTATAAGTGTCTTTGTGTGTTTGTCTCTGTGTATGTGTCTCTGTGTGTGTGTCTCTGTGTGCGTGTCCCTGTGTGTCTCTATGTGTATGTGTCTATCTGTCTGTGTGTGTGTGTGTGTGTGTGTACACATGCTCACGTATGCGTGTGTATAGGTGTCTGTGTTTTTCTGCGTGTATGTATTTTTCTATGTATATGTGTCTCTGTTTGCGTGTTTGTGTGTGTATGTGTCTGTCTGTCTGTGTGTGTACACACGCTCACGTATGCGTGTGTATAGGTGTCTGTGTTTTTCTGCGTGTATGTGTTTTTCTATGTATATGTGTCTCTGTTTGCGTGTCTGTGTGTGTATGTGTCTGTCTATCTGTGTGTGTGTGTACACACGCTCATGTATGTATGTGTCTAAGTGTCTATGTCTGAATGTCCAGACGTATCGATGTCGATTAATGCAGGTATCAAGAACAGGTGGCGTCATCGGCAGCGGAGGTGGTTGCATGTGAAAGTTGGGTTTTGATTCTCCACAAGTTCACACGCTTCCCGCTAAGCCGTTTAATTAGTGCTATGACCAAAACGCAACATCAGATGATTCGAGTCTTCAGAATAACTTCGACTGGTCATTTCATCGATTTAGGAGATGCAGGGGCCACACGATCGAAGCCCTCTATCTACATATGAAAGAATTCTTGAATGGTTTTATGAGATATTTTTATTTTATACAACCAGAAGAAGATTTGGTTTTGTTTGCTTGGGTTTAACGATCTTTCAATCCTTTCTGGTAATTTAACGTTACATAAGTTTTACAGAGAATTTTGTCTAATGGTTTGATATTATTTTTATTGTCATTTTCGGTTAACCCAACTAAAATAATATCCTTTCTTAAAGAAATAAACCTTCTTTCTAAAATATAAGCCAAGCCCAACCATGTACCTTAAAAAAAAAACAAGCAAACTAAAACCTTAATATTAGTTTAAAAACTACCAAAATCAAAAACATCCTGAATGCCATATAACAGAATTTGCCATTACAGAGATCTGTAACATAGCCGGGAGAATTGGGACTTTATCTTCTGGGGGAGCTCGAATCTTCTCCGAACCGAGCCGGGGTGT
>JAUZSX010264942.1:0-15012 GCA_034780655.1 Idiosepius hallami
ATAGATAGATAGATAGATAGATAGATAGATAGATAGATAGATAGATAGATAGATAGATAGATAGATAGACAGACAGAAATCGAAATAGATAGATGGGGGTATTTTTATTTTTTGCTTATTTTATTTTTTCTTTTTATTTTCCGATATTTATTTATTTATTTAGCGACACAAAACGAACGAGAATTACGTCTTGATTAAATCAACCGCCATAACCGGTGACAAGTCGCAACTCTAATCTCTCCTCATCACAAGAGGAGGATCAGCTTTGTTGATTCCCCACCACCGATAATCCGGTTACAGGGGGGAATAAACCAACATCATTCTATTATTATTAATATTATTATTATTATTATTATTATTATTATTATAAGAGAGAGAGAGGAGGTGTAGATAGATAGATATATAGAGAGAGAGGATGAGGTTTAGAGAGATAGAGAGAGAGGAGGTGTATATAGAGATAGAGAGAGAGGGGGGAGGTGTAGATAGAGAGAGAGGGGTGGTGTATATAGATAGATAGAGAGAGAGATAGATAGAGAGAGAGAGAAACAGGTGTAGACAGAGAGAAACAGGACTAGATAGATTATTATTATCATTATTATTATAATTATTATTATTATTATCATTATTATTATTATCATCATTATGATTATTATCATTATTATTATCATTATTATTATTATTATTATTATTAGAGAGAGAGAGGGGGTGTAGATATATATAGAGAGAGGGAGAGAGAAACAGTTGAGAGAAACAGGACTAGATAGATTATCATTATTATCATAATCGTTATTACTATTATTATTATTATAATTATTATTGTGGATCTCACACCAATCACCAGGAACAATCGCACCCAGAAACCAGTGGCCTTATGCTAGAGTCAAAGTGACAACAAGTCTCCTCTGGCCTCCAGCAAGTTCCGCACCATTTCAGCCATTAGACTGTACGGTGCAACACCTCCCCGGGTTTTCACCCTGTCACGTTCGCCTCACACACCTGCCAATGTCTGGCGGTGGTTCCTGAAGGAAGAGTGACAACTAGCCTCCTCTGACACTCCAGTACATCTGGACACCTCGTAGCCAGTGGCTACAACCCCTTTTTTATTATTATTATTGTTGTTGTGGTTGTTGCATTATTTTGGTTTACTGAGACCTGTTTTTCTCTTCTTCTTTTTCTTCCCCTCCATTCTGTATAACCGTAATGGAACAGTCCAATCCATTTATACAGGGTTGGTGTAATAAGGACCAAACAGAGAACAGGATGGGGAAAATATTGTCTATAAAAAACAGTCAGCCAAACTGACCTCCCGCCACTGCTATTATTGCCTGAATCTCTGAAGACCATCAATCTTTTATCTTGAATTCTACTTATTGTTGGATAATTTACCATTTTGGACTTAATTATCTACTTTGTCGTAGTTTGATATCGTCAAACAATTTCATATTGAACTTATTTATTTATTTATATTATCGGACTTTTATTGGTTTTAACTTACTTCATTCTTGCCGGGAATAAGGCCACGTGATGCCTAAGCAATTATCATCATCATCATCACCATTATTGTTGTTGCTGCTGCTGCTGTTGTTGTTGTTGTTGTTGTTGTTGTTGTTGATGAGCGAGTAGAACGAATTCTACCCAAGGGCTAGGGTTAGGGTTAGTGTTAGGGCTAGGGTCAGGGCCAGTGTTAGTGTTAGGGCTAGGGTTAGAGTATAGGGAGAATAATATCTCGTTGGCTGAAGCAAGAGAGCTGGCTCACCCCCGACACCGAGAGAAAAAAATATCTCGGCGGTTGCTTCAACGTCGGGGAAAGGTCGCTTCATGAAGGGATGGTATTTGCTTGTGCACGGAAGCAGCGATGCAATTCTTCATGCCTGTCGCGAAGTCGCGCCTTGATTTGGCCTTGCATGCCATGTAGGCGAAAGGGACCAGGAGCGGCAGTTGCCTCTCCTGGATTTTCATCAGAGCCTCGTTAGCCGTGTTGTGGCTCTAGAACCACTGGGTGTCAGACCAATCCGCCTTGCGTGGCCCTATCAGGAACCAAAGTTCCCGACGGCATAGCCCTGACACTACACGTTGCCACCGCCCCTACCACAGTGAGGTGAGGTTGGATTTCAGGGGTGGTGTTGCTGTTGTTGTTGAGCAGAGAGTCCTCTTCACCCGTTCGAGTTCAGAGTCTTCCTGTAGTTATAGAGTTTTTCGCAATCACGGATTACCCCTAGACTCCCGGTCCTCACCCTAGGGGGTAATTCTACTTGAGGACGTTTTTATATCCACCTGTCTGTTGGTGTAGGGGAAGGGAATGGGGAGGTCCTTCAGTTCAAATGCACAATGCATTCGACTGATCATGTCACCAAATGCCGACTAGCCTGGTACGGTATCCGATATTCCTAAGTGGTCACCCAACTTAGTACTGAACAGGCTCTACATTGCTTAACTTCGGGGATCTAGCGGAAACCGGTGTGTCCAACGCGACTGGACCGTACTTGTTTTTGCTATTGAGCAGTAAGCATTGCTCAAAATAGATGAAAAAATGTATTAAAAAAATAAACGAGAAGAATGGTCTTATAGGGCAGTGTAAACGCTTGGGGACAACCCTTCATTAAAAAAACGCAAAAGTGTGTGTGTATGTGTGTGTGTGTGTGTGTGTGTGTGTGTATGCGTATTTCTCTCTCCAGCACTAGATACGTTATCTGATATTTTTATATGGTGACCCACTAACTACTGACCATGAGCTTAAGAGTTTTTTTTTATCATACCTCGTCAGAATTTTAGCAAAATTTGAATAATCTGTTAAACAGATTTACCGTGATTAATAACACTGGTCAACAACAAATTTGGTCTTTGTATTTTTTCAGGTGATTTAGGACAAATCTGTTGTGTTTAATCCAAAAATCAAATTGGTTTTGCTCAATCAGGTCTAGTTTTTAAGCTATGACCACATGTTTTTTAGGCTTTTGTCTATATGTATGCATGTGTGGAGGATTTTGAAAGAGGTTGGTGAGGGTAAAAAGCCATGTTTAATAATTGTTTTGATTGGAAATAATTATTTTAATGACCAGAAGTATTCAGGTCCAATTTTTTTGTGTCATGATAAGCATTGGCAAAAATCAGCTGAAAATACCATAAAAAATTTAATTGATTTTATCACATGATCTGACTTCTTTTTAAAATTAACTTAGCACAAAAACCTGACCTGATGAAGAAAAACGGATGCCATTTCCTGATTTAGTAATGCAAAAATACCCTAAATAATCTGTAGAAATCTAGACACCATTCAAGAAATAAACATTTTTTGCCCATTGTAATCGACTAAAAATAAAAGAAAACGGGATGGATTAGTATAATGATAGGGGGTATTAAAAAAAACACACAATTAAAAGATTATCAAAGAATCATAAAATTAGCTATGGGCCCTTTTTCGTCAGACTACATTTTCAAAGATTGGTAAGTCTGAAGAAGAAGAGAGAAAATAAAGCTTTTATAGTAAGCGATTAAAGATCTGTAAGAAAGGGGAGGAAGAGTATATATATTTGAAGCATACACCACATGGTGCCGGTTGGGACACATCTTCAGTGATGTTAACCCTGGATCATTGGCGGTTTCGGTCTTTTCCACACATCAGAATGCCTCACCAGGTTTACCGGCCAAAGTTGATCAAGCCTTGGCCTGTGTCCAAACCTACATTTGCTACGAATAGAAAATAATGCGACGTGTTGGCAAAATGAAAGGGAACAAAAAAAAACAAAAAAAAAAACAGGAATTTTGATGTAGTATCGAGATGGTATAGCAAACGATTATTAAGCTAAGCACATCGAAAAACTGCTTAACCCCTTAAACCAATATATCGGCTCAGGTGATTTAAGGCAAAAGAAGACACACTAACACCAATGTTTCGGTCTTAATCTTTGGACCCTGACTTAACAAAATTAACAACTAGTCACTCAAAGCTGTTTTATAAAAGGAACATATTGGAGTCACAATTTCAGTGTGTCTAATTTTGCCTTAGGTTTCTTAGGCCGATAGATCGGCCTTTTAGGGTCGAAAGGGTTAGATAAATAATTAAAACCACATTACCGCAGTACGGATGATGCTACTAAATAACTGGAAGGTGGGGGATCAGCCAGGACTATGCCTATTCGGCAACGAATATCCGAAGCGCATTAAAACTAAATAAACACTAAAACTGGACTTACTAAAACTAAATATAGAACGGGGAAGATATGCACATAACGCAGTCAGGATAAAAAAAAAATACCTAAAACAGGACTAGCTAAAAAGTTAGAATATATAATATGAATTTGGGAAGCGACGGTGGAGCATTGGTAGAGACTCGGCCTGTGAGATCGTGTAACGCGAGTTCAAATCCCAGTCAAGACCATTACTTTCACTTTAGCAGCCTCGGGCAGATGAAGCTCGTTAGCTCGGGAGAGCAGCTCATCTAGGTGAAGGGTAACACCGAATGTAAAAAGCTCGGGTAAGAGCACGTAAAAGTGGCCTTGTGCAAAACTTGGGTTCGTGCTCACCAAGTAAATACATACATATATATATATACACACACTGTATTTTCCAACTAAAAAGCTGATATTCTTAAATTTCTTAAGTTTTCTGAGGTTAGCTTATTGGGTTGGGTGGATATCCTCAAATTGTCCAGTTTGCAATGATAAATGCAGCAGTGTTATTAGACAAGTTCAAATCCCTTGTCAAAATGATAGCAGCCATCTTGGGCAGATGAGGCTTGTTGAATTGGGAAACAAATTCATTTAGGTTTAAGGATAACACTGAACTAAAAAAACCCAGATTGATGAATCCTGTAAATTCAACATGAGTAACTCATCTAGGTGAAGAGCAACATTGATTATAAAGCCCAGGGATATTTAGCATGTAAAACTGGCCTTGTGCCTAACCTTGGTTAGTGTTCGACCAAGTAGATAAATCCCCTTATGAATATGTAAGACTGGCCTTGTGCCAAACTTAGTAAATATATATTCATTTCTTTGATTTTCTTTAATCATTTTTGTTTCAATTTTCTTTCAGGATTGGGAGCCATAAATAGCCAAAGTTTGAATAATATTTACGAACCTCGGAAAAGCTTTCGACATTTTCATGATGAATTAATTTACCAAGAAATTGTCTCTTTATTGCATTTCCTCGGCCATTTTGGTAAATCTGAATCTTCTTTCTTTCTTTCTTCTTCTCTTTTTTTCTTCTTTTTTATCTTATTTTCCTTCTCTTCCTTCTTTTTCAATCAACTTTTGAATATTCAATTTAAAGAATTTTATTTTTTAAAAACAAATCTTTTTTTTATTTCAGGGGATTTGAATATTTTAGTGGATCATTTTTTGGGTTTGTTTCATGAAACTTCCTTAAACAGACTGCAAGCAACTTTCATCATTAATCAAATAATGCTGGGCACAACACAAAAAATTACTGGTGAGTATTTATATATATATATATATATATAATATATATAATAGCCCATTTTACTAATATATTTATACTCAAGGTTTTATCTAAATTTGTGGGCATGTATGTATATATGTGAATATGTAGATATTCTTTATATATATGTCTGTTCATGTGTATATATGTGTGAGGCAGTTGACGAGGCTCAGTGGATAGACAATTGGACTTTGGAACCGTACTATGCGGGTTCGAATCCAAGTTGTTCCGTCTACGTTAACATATTGACTAATACTCTTGGGAAAGGTATGAAGTCCACTCTTCCCTCCAGCTATGGGTTAAATAGTGCAAGACCTCGACGGTGAATGTGGCAGATGATGTCTACAATGACACAACGGCACTGAAGGCAGATGAAGATCCATGCCATTGGAACAAGGCCATCCTTTGCCAAGGGGCCGTGTGGTGACTGCAGGTACATCAGTCTCTCCATGTTGAAAGACATCATGCGCAGGCGCCCTCCCGAAAGGGTCCACAGGAAGCAAGACTGAGGACAGTCATATTTGACTATGAGTGACCGCTGATGAATGGTATGTGTGTGTGTGTGTGCAAGTGTATCACTAATGAAAAGGAAAAACCTAGAATATCGGTCATAAGAAGGACAAGAAAAAAGTTGGAGGATAAAGATGAAAAAAAAAAACCCCAAAAAACTCAATAATTGTTTAAGAAAATAGATGTCTTCAGCCCTTAGTTTAACCCTCTAGATTCTAAAACAAAACACCCACACCATCTATCATACCCCAAATCATAAAATCCAGCCATGTCAGTTGCACCCACAAAATTGATTGAAACTGGTTGTAGAATTTAACTTAAAAGTATCTTTTTTGTTTGTTCTCAGATGGAGCAGACCAACAAAATGAAAAAGATTGTGATAAGCAAGGAATAATTAGTATCATAAGGTAAGAAAAAAAAGTTTATTTTTCTGAAGTGAAGAATTTGATTGAATAAAAAAAAACAACTTTTCATCAAGAATAAAACAATTCAAGTTTCTTAATAAAAAAATTCTTGATTGTATTATTAACAAATAAAGCAATACAATCCTCAATGCAATAAATCAACTCCTCGTCTATAAAAACAAAATATTCTTGTCAAATTCAACATTTTTCTCTTCTCTCAAAACCAAAAAAATACCTCCTCATGGGAAATAACTCTGTAGTGCCTTACAACAGAGTTATCTCCCTTACATCACTTTTTCAGTTTATTCGTTTTTATACTTCAATTATAGAAACATTTTTTTTGTTTTTCTTTTGAGTTTTATCTTTTACTTTTTTAAGAAAAAATCTTTATCTTTCTTTTTTCCTTTCATTTCCTTTTCCTTTCTTTCCTTTGTCCTTTCTTTCTTTTTCCTTTTATTTCTTTTTCATTTCTTTTTCCTTTTTATTTTTCTTTGTTTTTGTTTCTTTCTATTTTTTTTTTTCTTAACATAAATCCTATTTTATCTTATTTTATTCTTATATTAATTTTCCTCTTTGTATTTTCTATTTTTCTTTTCAGTTCATTAATTGATGAATATTTATGTCCCAATAATTTCAATTTGATTACGTCTCATGTAACAAAGGATGCAATCCCAACGGACGGACAATTTTCTCTTGTGCTTTACAATCGAACGCAACCCACATTTTATGATTACAATGCAAATATTCTACAAATTTGTTTGTTTTTGGAAGGATTTGCTGCTTTTGCCAAAGTAGGCATCCTTTTTGGTGGTTTTTTTTTTTTTTTTTTTTTTTTTGATCAAATTATTACTAACATTTATTTCTAGAGACATTTAGGATTTTGCACCTAATAAGCTGGATGGAAAAAAAACAATTTCTTTCTTCTCAACTAATTTTATTGAAAGTTTAGCACAAAGTATTTTTAATTCTAGAATTTTCTTGTTCAAAAGAAATTTGGCTCAATTCTAACTTAGGATTAATGAAGAGATTAAAAGTCCTAATTTTCGAAATTCACTAATTTTCAAGCTTTATCTCAAAAAGATATTTTATGTAAATAATAATAATAATAATAATGATGTGATCCAAAGTCTGATCATTCTTTTTTAATCAAACCTCGTCTCAAAAATAAACTCAAAAAAGAAATGTGGAAATAAAACTAAAAATTCTTAAATCTTAAATCAGAAATTCAAATATACAATAAATAGAAAAAAAAATAGTTTTGAAAAAGAGATGAAAAGTTTGAGACAAAGAAATGTTTTGTCTTAATAATGAGAATAAAAGTCATTGAAATAATCAAAACAAAATTTGTGGAAAAACTTTTTGTTTTTGTTTTAAATATTTGTCATTTTGTCATTTGACCTTTTTTTTTCCCTCACAATTTTTTTTTTGTTTTCTTTTAGATTCTTCAAAAAGATTTTAAGCCATTTTTAATGACAATTTTGTATCCAATCTTAGAGAAACTGGGAGATTCTTCAGCTTATCTCAGTAATACTGCTTACTTTTCACTGAAAACAATCAGTGAATCTTGTGGTTATCAGTAAGTAACCTTTTTTTATTTAAAAAAAACAATCAGTTGTTAAATCTTTAAGTGAAAACATAGTGTGGGTCTGTCGCTCCCGCTCCTTTTTCTAAAATATTTTCTAAAAAAAAAAAATTCGAAAAATATTTGGATATTTTTCAAAAATATATTTTTGAAAAATATTTAATTTAAATGAAGTTTTTCTTTCCTTCTTCTTTCCTTGGTGTAGAAAAATATCCAAATATTTTTTGAATTTATTTTTTTTAGAAAATAATTATTTTAAAAAATTGGAGCGGAGGAGCGACAACCTGAAATAGCTAAAAAAGGCTTAGGGTTAATGTTTACTATTTTTTTAAAGCCGTGTAAGCTAAGATAGTAACTACAACAAACAATACAGATAACAGAAAGCAGCAAAAAGATTATTCTTTCACTTAAGATACAGAACAAAACTACAAAAAAAAAAAGAAAGAGGCACAAATTTTAAATAAATTCTATGTAAAAAAAAGTAAAGAAACTTACTTGAAATGGTTTAAGTTCAAAGCAAAAAGTTCAGTCGAGACTTCAAAAATGTCTTTTGTACTCCATGACAGTTTTTACCAAAAGAACACCGAATGCCAAGCGGTGAAAGGTCAGAAGCTGTACCTTCCACTAAAAAAGAACCAGAACACAGGGTTACCAGACCAAAAAAAAACCCTCAAAAAGCCAAATGATAAGACGAAACAATATAAATATTTATTTTAACAAAAGGTCAAATTATAATTTTTATTTTTATTTTTTAGTTGAGGTATCATAATAAAGAAATTAACTGTTTTTTTCGGACTTTTTTCCCCTCATCTTGGTGAGGATGAGGATGTTTTCATACACAACGTTTCGGCCTAGTGTCACTCAGGCCTTCTTTTAAGATAAGGTATCATAATAAAGAAATTCACTGTTTTTTTTGGGGGGGGACTTTTTCCCCTAGTCTTGGTGATATAATTCATTTTCAAACACGAAGCGTTTTTGAAAAAAAAAATTATTGAAAAGTCCCCGCCCCGGCGTCGGGCAAAGCCGGGCAATACTTCTGGTTTCAACATATAAGTGTGATAAATGATTTTCTAGTTAATAATTATTAAAAATCTAGGAATTTTTTTGCATTACATAAGATCTGTAAAGCCAAGGAGCCTTGCAGTAGGTATGACAGAAAATTGCAGACATTTGATACTATCAGTTCACAAATTTAAATTAATTTTTTGTTGTTTTTAATTCGTTTTTCTTTGTTTTAATTATAAAAACAAAACAAAACCAGTTGATATTCATTATTTCACATAAAAACTAGTTTTAATGTCGGGAGGGGTTAATTAAAAAATCAGCCTGTCATACCTAGCCTTGCAGTCTGTAAGGAGCTTGTAGCCCCCCCTACCTCTGCAAATGTGGGGTCTGCAGGGGCCCTGACTGCAAGATACGAGAAAAGTTAAGAATAATTCCCTTTATATAAAAAGCCAGGTGTATACGTATATATATATATATTTTGTAAGTAACTGTTAAAGTCTTAACAGTTATTCCCCTTAGAATCATTCAATTAAGAGTTACGTCCCTTAAATCTTTCAATATTTTTGTGTATTTTTGTTTATTTATAAAAGAATGATAATAAGGTAGTTGAAAGTAATAAATTTTATGTAATTAGTATAACCTAGGGCCGCCCAACGGTTATGATTGTTGTGGGTCAGGTCAGCCAGGAGTGGGGGGTGAAAGTGACGGGGAGCAAGGGTGGCGAGGGAAGCAGGAATGGCGAGGGAGCAAGGATGACGAAGAGCAGCAGATAGAAGTGAGAGGAGAGGGAATAGCGAAAGGAGCAGGGATGGTGTGGGGAGCGGGGATGGCGAGGGGAGAAGGTGGAAGCTAGAGGGAAGCAGAGGGAAGAGAGGGAAGCAAAATTCACAAGGAGAGCAGGGATCGGCTTTTAAATTTTTTATTTATGTGAATTTTTCACTTACGGGTGTACTTGTATATACATATTTCAAAAACTAAATTTAATAGATTATAATCCTTGTAGGTCACCTACCTTTTAACTTGGAATTCTTCTACCTCGCCACATTTTTCGATACTCTACCTGCCAGCAAGTAAACTTTAGATACTAAACTGTTAATAATTTAACAGTAAAATACTTTTTGGGGATTTTTCTATTTGTAGTTTTTATTTATTTTAATAACATACAAACAAACTAAGTTGTTGTCAACAAATTTCGATAGAAGTGGTTGTGTTAAAATATTGGTTATGACGGTGCAATAACAAAGGAAATGTTAATTTACATTTTTATGTATTATATATAGATGTGTGTGTGGGAGAGAGAGAGGGGGAAGAGAGAGACAGAGACAGACAGACAGAGAGAGACAGGGAGAGACAGAGAGAGAGGCACAGAAATACATAGGAAATGAATATTTCCTTGCAATATAGATGATAATACACCTGCACCCCTCGTGCACTTCCCAGCAGTAGGATCAAAATGCAGTTGCTAAGGATTTCCCCTACTACGACGTGATTGGGCAGATTTCGGCACAAAGCTAGCTGAAATTTCAGCATCTAAATTTTGCGTAAAGGTTGAAATAACAAAGTAACTATACCGTTGTATCCTGGCTTAGCCAAATCATCAACCAGTCACTCAGAGATGTTTCCTTAAAGAACCATATTAGAACAAAAACATTTACGTGTCTTTTTGTACCTTTGATCACCAAGGCCAAGATATCGGCTCTTTAGGGCCCAGAAGTTTAGGTATCTAAATTTGACGCTGCAAAATTTAAGGAAAAATTTGTGATATTTTTAAAAAAGATTGCATCTACCTATTTGAAAGGTGTGGCAAAATAATTTTTTTCTAAGATGTTCCCTTAGAGGACAATATTAGAACAAAAATATTGACGTGTCTTTTTGTACATTGGAGCCAAGATATCGGCTCTTTAGGGCCCAGAAATTTAGGCATTCAAATTTGACGCGGAAAAATTTAAGGAAAAATTTGTGATATTTTTAAAAAAAAGATTGCATCTACCTATTTGAAAGGCGGGGCAAAATAATTTTTTCTGGTGACAATACGGTCTATGAACTTTTATTTCACTCGATTAATATGCAATTTCATTATTCTTATGAAATTTTCTTTTGTTATGTCTGAGATTTTAGACACCTCGACTTCACACTTTTTGAGATGAGATTTATTTTCCTTATTATTATGAAACAAAACATATTAGGTTTATAAAGAATACTCCAATTTTATTCATATACTTATTTTATTTAATTAAAGTAGATAATTAGTTGTCTAGACAATTGATAAACCTCAATTATATGAATTATATCTAATCAAAATTTTGAAGTCTTTCTAAAAATGTTTAAGCGTGATATATTTTGATATTGTGTTTTAAAAGTTAATATCTGCAGAGGAAGTCTACTTAAAGCGGTAAATAGACACTCAGACTTTAGAATCGTTATATGTGAAGTTGAATCCCAGTCGTTTTAATTTGCGTCCATAATTAAACTTATACTCTTGGGAAAGGAATGTATACACGCATTTTCTTCAACTATGTATTAGATATTGTATTGTCTGTTATTCAAAAAAGTACGTGGGGAAAATAAGTTTAACAAAAAATGACTCTTATTGGCATTAAATGACCTTTGCCGTAAAACAAAACAAACATAATAATATCTAAAAAAAAAAAAAAGCACTCAACTCACCGAAGATATGAATTGGCGTCCCGGTGTGATTCTGGTCCACAGTTACAAAATCGGTGGTCTTCTTTCTTTTGGACCCTGTCTCTGAAGCCAATCGGTTTAACAAGTATGCAAAAGTGATGGCGAAAAAAAGTTATTGTATTAAAATTCCTAACTAATTTATTTACATAATTACCAGTTTAAAATTTAAATTTTGGGCCCTAACTAATCAAATGCTTTGGCTCTCCGAAGAGATAGAATAAAGCATGGCTAACCCATTTAGCGGCTGAGGTGAAAAGGAAAAGAAAAAGAAAAAAAAATTATCTTTTCAAAATCCCTACGTGCTTGGAAGGGGGTTAATTAAATGTCCGATGGCACTTAAAAGTTGTGCCATAAAACATAATATTCATAAAAGTTTACACATCAGAATTTTACCGTATAACTTGGTTGATACAAACTTTAGAACATGGCCTAACATTGCTGGAATTATTCTGCAAAAATCTTGAATATAAAACCAAAAAGCCTAGAATCTCTATTTACAATTGCATGAGGTTGAAAATGCTATTTTTCTGTTTCATGCTTACTTCCACCTATTTCTTATAAAATATGTAGAATTAAAAAATTTCCCTTTTTTTTCTTGGAATTCAGTGAGATCAAAACTGAATTTGCAATAATGCAAAAAGAAGAATAGATTATACTTTAAAAATAAAATTAACATTGAGAGAGAATTAGAGAAACAGAACATGTATATAGATAGTTTTGTAATGAAATGATCAGTATTTATTTTTAAAACACTGGGAAACATTTTTCTTTCTTTACGGAAACTCATTGAACTTCATTGAATCCATGGGTGGTCTATTTGGGGCAATGGATAGCCAGTCAGTCTTTGGAATCGTAATTCACGAGTTCCAGTTCCAGTTATTCCATTTACGTTCACATTAGGACTAATATCCCTGGGAAAGATATGAATCCTCAAATTCCCTTCGGCTATGGAATAAATAATGTATATTGTGTTGTTGAAAAAAAACTAGGTGTTAACAAAGAAAAACTGATTATCAAAAATTATTGTTCTCGATATTATAGGCAAAATAGCTGGTGGTTTTGTGAGATAAGCTTAGATAATATACATTTTAAAAATTAAGCAAAATTTGACACCACACTATAATAAAAACGACGACGAAAAGAGTTAGATAAAATCGAAATATAAGAGGCTACTGGTTTAATTTCTCTGGCATTAGAATTTCAGATCCTTTACATAGTAATGATTAGGGCTGTGACAATATTCTTTTTAAGATATGCTTTATATCCTCTTCATATGCTGGAAATATTCTTCAAGAATATGCTTAAGAATATGATTTTTTTTAGGGAATATTTTTTTTAAAAAAAGAATATGCTTTTATTTTTCGGAAATATTCTTTTTTTAAAGAATATTTCTTCTGTTTTTCAGAATATGCTTTTAACAAAGAGCATTTTTTAAAAAGTTAAAAGCATATTCTTTTGAAAAAAAAGAATATGCTTTTTGTAAAAAGATTATTCTTTTTTTAAAAAATATGCTTTTTGTTAAATGAATATTCTTTTTTAAAAAGAATATGCTTTTTGTTAAAAGAATATTCTGTATGCAAAGAATATGCTTACATAAAAAGAATATTCTTGTCACAGCCCTAGTAATAATATTGTTTAAATCAGTGACTTGATCAGTGTTTCTCACTCGTCGAGCTTGATCCCTGGTCACGTTCTGAGGATGGTAACTCACTGGATTTTCATTCAGAATTTTAAATCGTATGTGTAATGAAACACGTCTCTACGAATTAGGTTCGGAAAAGAACATACTACTGTATTATTAAATAAATTAGTTTTTTGGGTGGTCGACGTTGCCCAGTGAATAGACAATCGGACTTAGGAACTGTAGTGTGCAGGTTTGATTCCAACTTGTTCCGTTAACGTTGACATGTCGATTAAAACCCTTTGGAAATGTATGAATCCCAATCTTCCTTCCAGCTGTGGATTAAATAGTGCAACTAGGGTTATTTAAAAAAAAAACTATGTGTGTTTAAAGATAATGTTTATCTAAATGAAAAATGTTCTTGGGAGTAAAATGACCTAAAAAGGTTGATATGCCGTTAAACAAAAAACAAAGAAGTTTTTTTTTCTAAGATTTTCAGATTTTGGATTTTGCCTTCCTATGTATTTTTCCTTCATAATTAAAACTGGAAATATCAACGCCAATAAGCCATGAGCCATAGTGTCCATCATTTGTGGGCTATTCGAGTAGAGATTAATCTTGGAAGAGCTTACTTATTTGCTTTTCAAAATGTTTTTTTTTTCTGGCCCTTCTAAATTCCTTCGAGCTTCTAGTTTTCTGAAAACGAAAGAGATATATGGAATTCAGGAACCAGAATACAATTTACATGTATTTATTTTTGATGTTTTTCATTGCCTGAGCATCATACCTCCCTCTAGTTAAAACTGTCCCCAACGGTTTTTTAATATCCACCCGTAAATTAACAGAATTTTTGGACTATGTTGAATAACAATATTATTTGACCATTAGGTTTAATGATATTGTTTCAGTTACACCCTATCCATAAATGATGAAATAATCAAAATATTTTATTGGCTTCGGATTATTAAATATATCGGCGATTTAACTGAATGGTTTCATGGTTGTAAATTCATTTTCCGGATTGGTTTCTTCATTTTTTATTTCTGTTTTCAAAAACTTTTCTTCCAATCAATCATTTAGTATTCATTTGGTATATTAATTATTACCGCTATGGAACTATAGAACTATAGAATAAAGGCTAGGTTAAAATTATCTCTTTGTTTTATACGTGTATATTCAATTAAAGCAGAATAGGGCTTAAAAGTTAATATCAGTTTCTGCCCTTATCATAGTAAAAGAAATACATAAAAGTTCAAATTATTCAATAGTCTATGAAATTTTATCTTAAATATCTTTTCTTTTCTTTTTTTTTTCTTTTTTTTTTGCGAACTACTTATAGTTTCCTTTTTTCCTGGGATTATTTAGAAGAGTTCAATTTAATCTTATATATTCCTTATCTTTATCAGGTAAATTAGATTTATCCTTTTCCAATCTTATTAAAATGTTTCTTAGAGTGTAACAGAAACAAACAAAAGATTTCAACACTAAAGAATAGAATGTGTCAAAGTGTGATATTTGTTTGAACTTTTTTTACTGTCGATTATTGTCTTTTTATTCAACTCACTCTAATACCACTGACATTTACTTTCGTAATGTTGCCATTTTGTCTATTTATATAGTAATTCTTTTCGTTGCTTAAACTGTTTTAAATTATTCTCAGTTCAATTATAGTTTCTTATTTTTGGTACTCCGATATTTAATGAGAGGAACCTATGTTTTGAGGCCTGTTCGTTCGTTCGTTCGTTCGTTCGTTCGTTCGTTCGTTC
>JAUZSX010265053.1:0-15012 GCA_034780655.1 Idiosepius hallami
ATCCAAAAATTCCTCATGTGGACGTCCAAGCAATTTCGCTCAAAGGCTCCTGACCACACCTTTTCCTAAAACCGGGCAGCCGAGCGAAGCCAGGCTAAATTTCTAGTTTATAATGAAATTAGTTTCTACATCTATTGACTGTCTGCATTTATCTTTCATCAGAGAGAAAAGAAAATATTCTTTCATGTGGAATAAAAAAAGAAATAAGAGACATTCCAAAAATAATGCATCCTACCTTTTTATTTATTTTCTACAAATGGATCAGAGGGTATTGCAAATTGCATTCTTATGATTACTAAATGTATGCATCCATGAGCTGAAAGTTTCAAATCTGTTGTAAATATTGGCTGTGTGAGACTCCTAGAAATATGCAGGGTGTAACAGGTATTCCCACCCTTTTAAAAAACAAAAAGTAAACATTGATATTTCAGTGATGGAAAGAGAAAAACAAATGAAACTTTTAGAACTTTTTTATTCCTATAAAAATTACATAATTAACAGATGAAATCTCCTCTAGCCTCCACAACCCCCTCTTGTTGGCCTTAAACAAGAGTGCAGGCATTGACTTAACATCCTCCCTTGACATCTTGTTGAACACCTCCATGATGGAGATGTTGAGGGAGACCTTGTTGTTGTGAGGCAACCTATTAGTGTCCTGTTCTGCTACGCCCCATACAAAAAAGTCCAGTGCATTAATGTCAGGTGAGCTGGGGCAGGGGCAGGGGCATCTAGAGGAATAGTGTTAAACTTTGATTTATCAAGTGGCCCTCTTCCAGCACGAAATCCCATCATCAATGCACTTCTTTGTGCCTCCTGCATCAGTCCATTCATTTTGAATTCAAAATAACAGCATGTAGGCTAGCACCAATAAGCATATGAGTACAAGTGTACAGGTATTTACAGCAAAAACTGGTTTAAATATTTTGATTTTTGTAGAAGTGTGTCAATACTTGGACCACCCTGTATGTATGTGTGAGACTCTTTTATTTTCATCTGCATATTGTTAGTGTTGGTAAAATCATTAATAATACAAGCATCAATAATAATATTTGATGAATATTTCTTAATATAAGGCAATTGAAGTGAATTAATCCCTCATGCACAGATGTTGATCCATTCCAAATAATAAGAATCCAATGAAGCATATAAATGCATTGATCTGGAAGTAAGCTTTCCATCCAAAATGTAGCACTTATTATAAAATGTCACTTAAAAAAAAAAAAGTATTTCCGAAGTTTCGCTTGGTTTCATTTTAAAACCAAGATTTTCAATTGATTTCAATTGGCATATTAGAATACAATAGACTACAGAAATGAATCTTTGATTTATAATTAATTAAAGACCTCGGGTTATGTTAAATATTCAATTTATAGTATTTCAAATATTGTGACTTAAGGCCAAATATTCATTTAGAATCTTTTGTATTTTCTTTTTTATACAAGATTAAACAAAACTTTATCTCAAATTGATTTGTATTGTTTCTTTTTCTATGTTTTATGTACAATGGAATTCTGTATAAAAAGTTTGATTTTCATTTTATTTTCATAAAAATATTCACACCATTTTTACTGCATGATATAAATGGATGTTTTATATGCAAATCAATACAATTTTAACTTTGAATTTCACTTCTAAATTTAATAAGTTTTTATTCAAGCCTCTTTCAAAATCTTATCCATATACCTATGTCATAAAACATGAATATTTAAATTTTGATTTAAATAGAAACAAGAAAAATTAATAAAGGCATTTCCAATATTCAAATTATTTATATAATGAATGATTAACTTTGTGGTATATTTTTTTTTATATGCAAAACACGCTCTTTCCCTCGGGGTTTTTTTTAGCATTTTTTGTTTAATGATACAAAACATATAATATTCCTTGAATTATCAAAAAACAACCTATTTTAGTTTGTGTGATTAATTGTAGTTAACAATTGACTCATTGACTTTTTTGGCTGTTGTATGTTTTTGTTTTTTTATCTCACTTAATGAAGACTTCACAACCTGCTCATATTTATTACTTTCTCTGTTCTCTCCCATTCATTGATCAGCTAGTTGTTGTCAAAACTCCCTGTCCCTTTTCCACACCTCAAAGTAAGAGTGTAATTTTTTTTTTGATATTTGGAGAATTGATATAAAATATTTAAAAAAAAAAAAAAAAGAATCATTCATAGATTTTTTAAACCTGATTAGTTTTTTTTTAAATTTTTATTTGGAAAAAATGCCGTCAAGACTTTGCCCTGACCTTTATTATCAAACCAGAAGTATTGCCCAGCTCTTCCAGGTGCCGGGGACTTGCCACGAATATAATTAAAAAAGTCTATTATCTGGGAAGACACTCAATGCTTTTTTTCTAAAACACATTGTGATTGAAAATGAATTATTCTTTCTTAAATTTCAAAAATGCTTCTCGGTTATTTATTTATTGTTAATTTAAATGCGTTTTTTCGTATCTTCTCTGTGTTTTTAAAAAAGATTTTTAAAGCAACTATCTCCACTTTTGTTATTAAAATAATTTATATGGTCAAGTCGTGTTGGAGACACTGGTTCCCATCAGATCACCAAAGTTAAGCAATGTTGAGCCTAGACAGTAGTTAGATGAGTGACCATTTAAGAATACCAGTGTCTACAGTTCAGTTTCATGTTTTCTTATGGAAAATAGCGTCTGTTTCATCTAGCCACACACACACAAGCCTCATAAACCAAAAATTCGAAACTGGATGTAGAACCCAGTCAAACATGACAATTTCATTCATATAAGTATAAAGATAAATTATATTCTGTATAATGAAATGAAAATGTTAGAAAGGTCCAAGAAAAACACTTTGATTCAGTGTCAAGCATTGGTTTGTGGTAGAAGTTAGTCAATAGTTACTGACACTTCGCAACTTCAAGAATCAAATATTCATCTAAGCTGAAGTTTCAATATTACAATCATCATATTCATGTAATTTAACAGATTTGAGAAAATAAGATTCAATTCAGATTTAATTGATTAACAAGTTACTATGATCACTAGAATATATTCATAATTGTCAGTATGAAATAAAGGTAGGATATATACCCAACTTAGTTGAACCTAACTCTTTGTAACATTTTAGCAAAAAAAGATGTCCATTTAGGGCAGTGGATAAACATTTGATCTTCAAAATCCGAATACCTGAGTTCAAATTCAGCCATTTTGTTACACATTTGAGCTATTACTAATAGGAAAGATATGAATCACCATAATCCTTCCACTATGGATTAAATAGTGCATTTAGTACTATTCAAAAAATTTGTGGACAAAAGAAAAATATTTATCATAACCGATTTTCCTTCAGATTAAACAACCAAAAGAGGTTAATATGCTGTAAAAAAAAAACTACAATTAATGAATCAATTTTATCAAAAGAAATATATGATAATAAATTAAATATACATTATTTTAGAATTTGATTTTTATCATTGCTATAAAAGCAAAGCTGATGCAAAAAAAAAACAAAGCCAAAAAATCTAACTTTGAGCTGTTTGATTGTGATATGATAAAAATCTCACTAAAATTGAAATGTTTTGATATTTTTTGTATTTATTATTATCATTATTAAAATCTTTTGAAAATCTAGAATGAAAATGATTTGAATAAAGATTTTGGATGAATGTTCTGCCAGTTTGGTAAACATCCTGAAGCAAAAGCCGTTGACTCCGCCTTCTTTAATTTAAATCCATTATTCAAGCCAGTTATTATTGTCTTTATTTTTTTTCATTATGCCTAAGAGCCATAATTTGTCACCAAACAGATTCATAGCTTCTTCAATTTTCTCTCAGTGGCTTGCATTACTAAAGCTCTTAATTTATAATTCATATATTCATGGAACAGATTTCTCTATGATTAAGCAGATAACACAGTTCAGATAACTTGGAATATCAGTTTATATCTGAGATTATCCTCTCAACTGCTATAAAAATAATGCTATTGCTCATTGGAATAATTCTTCCTTGATATTCTGTATTTCGTGTCTGTATCTGCTTTGTTTGTGTTCATTCAGCAGAAGAATTATTTTAATAGGACTCTTCAAATTCCCTTCTTGTTAACCCATTTCATTTAAAAGCTAACTGAATATCCATCCTATCAACAAATGTCTCTTACAAAAAGTTTTGCAATATATTTTATTTTTGCCAATTCAAATAGTCTTTATTAATCACAATTTTTATTTTTTTTGTCTGTGTACGTGTGTGTGTGTTTTGTTTGCTTTTTTTATTACAAAAAAAATACATTGTGAAATATTTTTGTTTTGGGATAGAACTTATGTTTGGAAAAAATTATATTTTAATTTCTTTAATTAGCAGTTGACTCATTAATTTATTTTGCGTCTCTTTTTTTTTCCTCACTCAATCTTGATTTCCTTATTTACTAAAATGGTTTACTTTCCACTTTTATAAAAGAATCAAGCAAATGAATTCATTTTTGCCTCCTTGGCTAACTACCTTAACTTTAAAATAAATGTTAAACACTGATTTTATTTTAACAGAAAATATAAATCTGCTTCCTGCCTTTCTTTTTTTCATTTTTTTATTAAAAATTCTACTCCCTGTAATATTTTAAAAAGGTTCATATGAACCAACAAATAAACAAACAAAAGTTGTTTGTTGTTCTTGGTAAAAAAAATGTATAAAGTAACTTTGATTGGCTGACATTCTTGGCTACTGTAATATTATTGTCTTTATAATATTTTGTTAGTATGGAATAAGACATTATTAAATGAAGACGGAGACTGTATATCTTGCGAATATAGCCATTTGAACATAGCCATTCAGCTAAGAACTTTTATTACTCTAATGAGGTGGGGACAGAAGTTATGTTAACTTTTTATTTAAGAGGGCTCACTTAGGGGGGATAACTCATACTATGACAGCTTCTAGGTTGCTTTTAAAAATAAATATATGCTTTTTCTCTTCCTCTCTCCCTCTCAGTCATCACTTCCATCAATACCTCTCATCGATTTGATGAAGGTCTGGTTTACTTACAGCGGACAAGTGGGGAATGCTAAAGGAGAGAAGTTTCATTTTTAAAGCCTATATTGATTTAATCTGCTACACAAATCTATAACATTTGCCTTGTGCCCAACTTGGAATTGTACTGGACTAGAACATCATGTTTAAGCCCTATTTTTTTCCACCAACCATTATTTAGATAAGCATACACACTATTTAATTCATAACCAAGTGGGATATTAGCCAAAATAGAAACCAATAAGCAAATAGTGATCAGAACTGGCATACTATGATTTCAAAATCTAAACCATTACTTTTCAGTCACCAATAACTTGCCAAAAAAAAAAACATCTCCAAATACATGGAGGAAAAGAAGACTCGAAAAAGCAACACTGAGAATCAATAGTTTCAAATAAAAGTAAATAATATCAAAATCAGGACTAGATATTTGAAAAACCATTAGGAGATAAATTATGACTTGACTAAATAATCAGGGTCAGTTCTACTTAATACTTTGGTTTCTTAAAGAAAACAAAACAAAATTTAGTAGATTTTATCTTAAAATATACTGGTGTTTTTTGCATTGTGTTTTATTCCAAAAATTTTTTTTAAATACCATCATGAAAAAAAAAACTTTATAAGAACAATATATCCATATGTATTCATTTTTTGTGACTCTTATAACCTCATCTTCACAGTTGTTGTTTCAGCATGTTTTGACCAACTCAACCTGAAGATTTCCAGCAAATAGGTTGGCCTAAGCACGACAATCAAGATGAGGACAACAGTCCACAAAATATCAATACACAGTTTATGAAGCCTTTTCTTAAAGGATTGATAAAATAGATAAATAAATAAAGACTATTAAGTAAAAATAAAACAATAATAAAAATTAATAGAAACAAAAAAAATTAGTATATGCAATGATTTTACTTGGCATTAAAATGATTTAAAAGGTTGATAAATCGTAAAACACAAACCAAACAAACAAATCAAAGGATTGAAAAAAAAAAAAAAAAAACAATATATCCCTCTTTTTTTTTCCAAAAAGCCGCCATTTTTAAAATACAATTCTTTGAATTGTAAACAATTATTCTCAATGAATATTTTTGTTAATCATATTTCAAATTTCTGATGAATTTTCCTTGAATCAACTTCTATCATAAAACTATATTAAGAAATCCTAATGCTTAGAATATTACTAAAAAATACAAGTTTCTGTTGTAAATGGTTGACATGATTTGCATATTAATTTTAACAAAGTAGATTTGAAATGATTATGAAATGTTATTAATTTTTAATGTTTTTGTTATATTTTCAAAACTCGAAAACATAATCTCTAAAATATTTTAGCTTTTGAAATCAATTAAAATATCTGTTGAATATAAGGCAGTCATTTTTATTTCTGACAAAAATTATCTTAATTGGGAAATTATAAAATATAAAAATATTTTATGATTTAGAAAAAGAAAAAAATTGTCCAAATTGTAAATATCACTAAAATAGCTAAGGGCAAAAATTCATTGTTTGTATTGGTAGTAGTAATTCATGGTAAAGATTTCTGGTAATAATCGTAATAATCAAAAATTTAGTAACAGAGCATCCAGTCAGCCAGATAATAAAATAAACTAGAGTATATTACAACTGAAAACATGGTGCCTTGTGCCTAACTTGGGTTTGTGCTCAACCAAGTAAATATATCCAACTGAAAACATTAAATAATAGTTAATAACTATGCCACATCTTTAAAAATGTATTAAAATAAAGAAACATTGTGTTTATAACGATGAAGATTGGTGCAATAATCAACATTTTCTAAATAATACTAAAGTAAGACTACTTATCAGAAATACATTATACAGTTCAATTTCAGCAAATCCAGCTTTGCTATGAATTGCTGTTGCCTAATCACTAGACATCAGTTTCAAGATATCTGTAAAATCATCTGTCACCTAAGAAATAGACAACAAAAACAAAACCCAAAAAACCCAACTCTTCTTTACATTATGTATTCATTGTTGGTTTGACTATTCTAATCAGAAACTAAATCTAACTTTTCACTGTCTTGTGTCTCTATGATTGAACAAAGAAGTAATCTCTCTTGAAAGATTTTATTATTGATGCCATTGTCAAAGCTTCTACTCCTACTTCTATAGCTAACTGCTAACTTCACATTATATCAGGCTAATATATCATCTTTCTTTTCATGTTGCCTATTCTAAACATTCTCCAAGTATTGATCTCAATGTGATCATGATTGTGATGATGCTGATGATGTCCTTTTTTTTTTTTCTCAATTTTAATTTAGAAGTCAGGATGGATGGAGGAAAAACTACAAAACTAGAAATAATTTTTAGAAATTGCTTTTATTAGGCCATGTTGTGGCTGGAAAAAAATAATAATTTCCTGTAAAAGCTGTGGGTGTAAATTTTCGAAACATTGTATAAAATCAAAAAGTTTTGATAAATTTTTTTAACTGAAAGTACCACTCACCACACTATGGGCTAAAAAATCTCAGTACTGTTTTTTTAACAAACCATCAACATCCCTAAATGACAGAAAAATTTGATATGCTATTAACAAAACAAATGAGTCACCAACTATTTTTAATGTATTCAATCGACCTGATAGGTGTGCTGGTACATGAGCTCAGGTCATTCAACATGAGACTTTACTTGCAGTTTGACCAGCTTAAGTTGATATGCCATAAAACCAGCTAACAAAGCAAGCCAAACAATCTCCTGTGGTATTAAAGTTGTAAATCTTATCAGGTGGTTCTAGAGTAACTAGTATTTCTAATGTGTATGAGACAGGCATGAATTATTCTCCTTCTTGTCTTTTCTTTCCCTTCTCTTCACCACTTCTCTCTCCCTCTCTCTACCCCTCCCTCTCTCTCTTTACCCCATCTCTCTCTCTCTCTATCTATCTCTATCTCTCTCTCTCTCTATCTATCTCTATCTCTCTCTCTCTCTCTCTCATTTACAAATTTTCTTGTTTGAACTTTGAAAAATATGTGATAGTATTTTTCAAATATTTATTATTTCTTTGTGAATGTTTGTGTGTTTAAATTTGTTATTGTGTGTGTGTGTGTGTGTTTTAAGGTTGTGTGTTAGTGTGTATTAGGGAATGTTTGTGTGTTTAAGGATTGTGTTTAAGGGAATGTTTGTGTGCATATGTTTAGAGCTGTATGTTAATGAATGTTTGTGTATGTGTGTTTAGGGAATGGTGAGTTGTATGTCAATGAATGTGTGTGTATATGCTTATATTTAGGATTGTATGCATGAGCAAAGAAACAAAAACTTGCGGGTTTTGTTCTTATCTTCCCAATAAATGTTTCCATAAATAATTTTCAAAAATATTGAAACAGATGATGGAAATATTTAGCTCAAGAAAATACAGCAAATAAAATGTTTTAAGATATGTCTATCTTTTTTTTACCCACAAAATTGAAAATGGAATTGCATGCCCATTTAACTACTTTGCATCCAATTATTTTATATATATATATATATATATATAAATTTAAAAAAAATTTATTAAGACATTTCTGAACTTTTCTTTTTGCTTGTTTTGTGTAAATAAATAGATGTGTTCATTCCTAATGAGAATATTAAAAAAAAAGAGTATATTTTAAGGAAGATAAAAACCTTATTAAGTATGTATGAACATTCTGTCAGGTGCATGGGTTTGGGTAAGAGTGGGAAATAATAACTAAACAAATTAATATCCAAGAAAAATAGTTTAGCCCAATTAAATTTAATTGAAAACATAAATACCCCCAAAACAAAATAATAATTTTCTATTTGTATTATGGTTAACATTTTGATTCTTATATTTGTTTCGATTTTTATTCTTATATTGATACTTATCAAAAAGTTTTGTAAAATACTACTTAGTCTATCAATTAAGATAGATAAGCTTTTTCAAAAAATATAATTAAAAAAAAAAACGAACATAAATATTTCAATTTCTTGTAAACTGACTAGATTAGTTTATACAAGGTGTCCAAAAAGTTACTGTGCACTGTGGGTATATAGAGATTTTAATAAACCAATAAAATGTAAATTTTATAATAGAATATTTAAACAATACAATTTTTACAAATAAAAAGGTTTTATTTATTCTCAGTACCATAGCTTACCTTAAAGGAAATGCTGGAAATGTCCTCCATTGGCATTAAGATATTATTTTCTTCTATACAGCAACTTTGAATATGAAATTCTTAAATTATAAATGAAAACTATACAAAAAAAATGATTATTTTTAAGAATCCTTGATATGAGCATGATAATTTTATAACTGTTAGTGTTATTCCGACTATTGTCCTCATCCTTATTATTCTCTGTTTCAGTAAGTTTCCACTAATTTATCTTTCAATCTTCCTCAGGTAACCTGAATTCTTAACTCAAATTGTTTTTACTTTTTTTGATAATGTCTTTAAACATTAAGAAAATAAGACATAAGATAACTATCTCTAAAATCATATCAGTCAATAATTTTGGTCGCCTGAAGAAGATGGATGAATTGATGAAATGAGTTGAAATTTAGTTAAACAAAATAATAAAGCTGAGGACAATATTTTTCCTTTGTATATATCAATCTATTTTATGTACATACAAAAATTTAACTTTATGAAAATATTGTCAATAACATTTTTGGTTTGATTTCATTTACTTAAAGAGTGGTTGTTATGTATTCAATTTAGGTAAACACCTCTTTTAGCCAAATATTTTAAAAAATTATCTTTTAAGATTTCTAAGTAATAAAAAGTTTGGAAAATTTTTTGATATTATTTAAAAAGATTCTTCATTTACTAAATTTTTTTCCCCATTTTTACTGGTAAATTTGAGATTTTTTACTCTATTTTTTTTTTTATCTTTTTTTTAGAAAAGCTAAGAATAATTATTTTTAATATTTAATATTTCTTTAATCAGGAATTAAACAGGCTTTAATTAAGTATTCAATATTTTAAAGATGAGAACTATAATCTGCCTAGAAAATTTGCAAATTACTAAGCCTTGTCTCAAAGATAAAAAAAACAGACTGAGACAATCTTTGTTTTGACCAATTTGCTGGAAAGTGAAGAAAATTAGTTTTGTTTTGATATATTTTAAGTCAATTTAATTTTTGTGATTAACATTGACAAGGAGTTAACCAGGAATTTGGCTTTCTTCTCTCGTTGGCAATCTCAACTCTGCTCCATTTTGGCTTCCACTACATACTTATTGATCATTGTAAGTCCTTTGTCATTTTAACTGACCATTTTTGACATAAATCATTGGCTGCTAGCCTTGTGATATTCGATAGTTTGATCTTGGGAAAGGCTAGTTCACACTTCCTTTATTGCACGCTAATATGTCAGTAAAGCAAATACACTAGTCTGATAAAAATTTAGTAAGGATAGACAGTGGCTACAAGTGAATTGAAGATGAGCTCCTTATGGAAAATATTCTAATTGACTTATCTAAATAACAAATCTGTTACTTTATATTTGTTTGTATTTCTATCTCTGGTCATGTAAGAGGTTACTTTTACACACCTTGATCCGAAGCAGTATACCTTCGACTATTTCCACAACTTGAATCAGCTATTGGCAGCATCTATAATGTTGTAAGTGTAATGATTATCAAGAAGGAAAGGTTCTTCAGTGGTCAACAAATGGACATTGATCTCCAGTGACCTTTTACTTTGATAATTCTGTGGTTTTAATTTGGTAGTATGGTGTAAAAGATCAGAATAATTCAACAATAGTGACCCGAGTTATAAATGTACAAACCGTTAACAAATGGGAAGTCTATGAAAGAAATAGCACTCCCCATCAGCCGTGGCACTGGCTATCGGAATAGGTTTTGTAAAAAGAGATAGCAAAAAACTGCAATGGAATGCTGGATCAATAGATAAATAGATGGATTTATTGATTTATTTAATTGATTGATAGATAAGAATAGATTCAGATAGATTGATAAAAAGATAGATTATGGACAGACTATTGATAGATTATGAATAGATAGACTATGAATAGGCTTGGATGGATGGATTATGAATTCTGAGATTGTGAATAAACAGAGACATATTGATAATGAATATAGATAGATATATGATAGAGATAAAGGTAATACTACATATGAACACCCATGGGTTCCATATTTAGTGATAGTTAGTTCAAACTGCATATGAACACCCATGGGTTCCATATTTAGTGATAGTTTGTTCAAACTGCATATGAACACCCATGGGTGCGAAAATACACTAATGCCTTGTTTTCTTCGGTTGATCAGTTCTTGCAAGAATATACAGGGTGTCCAGCTATAACAAATTGCCAGCTTTTTCAAAATTATTCGGAAATCACTTCCGTAAATTGATTTAATCGACCATGAATAAACAACTAATTCACTTTTTTTCTCCAAACTTTAAATTTCAAATGTCATAAAAAAAAGGCCCTTGCTATCTTCAATACTTTATTCAACAATAAATTCACAACCATTGAATGTGGTTTTCAAGCAAGTGAACGATTTTCAGCGTGAGGTGATCGTGCTGTTTAAGTCAGAAAATCTGACATGGATTTTTTGTGCACTTAGGTCCTTCTTGTATGTAAAGGGACTACAATTTTCAGCGAAGATACTTTGTTTTCCCAAATTTTCATTTTTTTTTTCACGGTCACGGATCTGCCCGTACTTGTGTCTGGCCCAGCAGTCTGCACATCAACACAGACAATGGGATCTAAGTCAGGCGAATTTCAAATTCGTATGAGATTCGGCACTGTGTTCAGTTGTTGAGTAAGCAAACCCTGCAGAAGTCAGTATGTCGAAACATACAAACACAACAAGTTAATCATGTGTAAAAACCCATACATTTCGGACATGATATCAGGGTTGGCCTTCTTCTGTTAAAAAGTGGCAGTCAGCTTCTATCTACGACTGAAAACTGAAGCAACATGAATTAGAAAGTTGTAAGATTAATGAAAAGCATGCCGTTTTGAAACAGATACTCTCAATCTATGGTATCTTTTTAGAGATTACATTTTTATTAGTTGGTTAAAAGAGTTCTTTTTTCACATAAGCAATACCCTTTGTGAGGCTTTTACTCCCCTAAGTATTTGGTACGTTAGTATCAAATTTCTCGTCACTTAGGTGTAACGATGGGAGGAACACAGTGGATATTAATGAATTCGCATCGGTCCAGTGCCGACGACTATAAGCCAACATCGTCAGCAAATAATATATAGAGATAGGCCTTTCAGTGTTCCGCTTGACTGAACTCAGGGGTGACCCGAGAATTCTAAGGGCCATCAGATTTTAGAATCCCTGGATAAGTTAAGCAGCTGACCGTGTCTTATCAGCAATAAAAAACTTGGAAGCGCAGTAAAGGCCAGTGGCTTTTAACAAAGATACTGATTTGTACATTGGGTGTTGAAAGATAAATATATAACACGATGGTATAAAATAGCCAGGGATTAATAAATCTGTGACAGAATGAAAGAGAGGAGGTTGTAGTAGTTTTCTTTTCTTTTTTTTTCTTTCTATGGATATTATATTTACTTAGTGAACACCAAACCAAGTTTGGCACATGGCCATTTTTACGTGCTCTCACCCGGGCTTTTTGAATTCAGTGTTACCCTTCACCTAGATGAGTTGCCCTCCCGAGATAACAAGCCCCATCTGCCTGAGGCAGCTAAAGGTCAACTAAATGGTTTTGACTGGGATTTGAATCGGGTAATACGATTTCAGAGCCCAAGCTTTTATCAATGCTCCACGTTCGCGGCCCAGGATATACGTGCGAGGCACCAATGTTAATTTAATTTTTACTAAGTTGAGTGGCTCCGTCCGCAATAGAACACTAACCAGAAAATTTTGAAAAAAAAGAAATCAAACTCCTACTCTACTATAAGTCCTGTGAAAATACGAAAAAAACCCCCAAAATATTGTTTTTTTTTTGGGGGGGGCGGTTTTATGTCAGGTCGGGGCTACTAAACGTCATACTAAAAGTTGAACAAGATACAAGCAGCGGAAAGTTGTAAATTTTTAGGTTCAATATTTTGACTAACGAGTCATTTTTCATTAGGTTTTAAAGCACTAACTTCGCTAATTTTCATGATAAACCAATAAATCTTGCATTTTTACCCATGTTTTCAGGGTCAATCTTTCACATGAAATGTTTGTGATGTTAACCCCATTTAAACATATACATTTTAAAAATATTGTTCAAATATGACAATCACAGACTGTTCCAATGTAACAACCACAAAAATAATTGTTCTACTAAATCAATTGCAAAAATATTGTTATAATATAACAATCACAAGAATATTGTTCTACTATAACAATTCCCAAAATATTGTTCTACTGTAATAATCACAATATTGTTCTACTATAACAACTCCCAAAATATTGTTCTACTGTAATAATCACAATATTGTTCTACTATAACAATTCCCAAAATATTGTTCTACTGTAATAATCAAAATATTGTCCTACCAAAACAATAAAAAAATACTGTTATAATATACCAATCACAAAAAATATTGCTCTACTATAACAGTAAAAGCTCGGGCTCTGGAATCGTATTACAAGTGTTCAAATTCAAATCAAAACCATTACATTCACTTTAACTGCCTTGGATAGATGGGGCTCGTGAACTCGGGAGAGCAACTCATCTAGGTTAAGGGTAACACTGAATTAAAAAAAAGCCTAGGTATATACAGTACGTAAGAATGGCCTTGTGCCTAACTTGGTTTGGTGCTCTACCAAGTAAATATGAAATAGGATATATACACACAAACTATTACACACACAAATATAGTTAAACATGCTGCAAAAACACTCACACGGAGAGTCACAAACTCACACTGCAGACATGAACGCTGACAAAAACACACATTTATATGCATTCACAAACATACTCACACACAAACACACACGCATATATATATATATATATATATATATATATATATGCACACATAAAGTAATATTTGTTCAATGATAGATAAGTACGTTCTTTAAAAAAAATGTTCTCCGTTTGACTGACCCTAAATAGAAGCCTTAATCCTTTTAAGGCTAATTGTGATTTGAGTTGTTACCGAGACTCACGCCTTTGTGTATCTTATCGAGTCTGGATTAAGAAATGATTAGGGTACCCCCATCATATAATAGATAGTCCATGAAGCATGATCACTAATCCGTTTTGCATTTCTATGTAAAATATTACTATTGAATAGATAAATAGATAAATAAATAAATAAATAAAACACAGGCACACTTCTATAGAAAATCCATTTTAATCAGAATTTTTAAAAGTATCTATCTCTTTGTTAGGCTTGGTTTGTTTGTGTTCTATGGCATATCAAACTCTTTTAGGTCATTTAATGCAGAAAACAATAATTTGGTTTATTTGTGCTTTACGGCATATCAACCTCTTTTAGATCATTTAATGCACAAAACAATATTTTTTTATAAACAGTCTATTTGATCACACGTAGTTTTTTTAATGTGCACTATTTAATCCATAGCTGGAGGGAAAGTGGGGATTTACGTCTTTCCCAAGGGTGTTAGTCCAACTATGAACGCAAATGGAATGACTATGTTTCGAACTCGTGTAGTACGATTCCACAGTTCAACTGTCTACCCATTTTGCCAAATATACATTCCCTGAAAGTGAAAATTCAATTCTGGCATTTTATGAAAAAATCACTATGTATTTTTTTTTTCATATGCTTTACTCTGGTTTTATACATGTTCTAAGTAAAACATTCATTTCTTCATTAAACATATTCACATATACAGGGTGGGCCAAAAGGTCACTTTGGGTTTTTAATATGATGCTGTCAATTTGCTAAATATAGTCATTATGAGTTATTATTAATTTTAGAATTAATTAGAAGCTGTGTTGTATATGATAACATCATTTCCGGTCGAGACAAACATACAGTTTGAAATTATTAATGGTTTGAAGTTGACTTTTGAAGGTGACTTTTGGGGTAGAGTGCTAAAGGCATAATGACTCATGAAAAGTTGATTAATATGCGGAAAACCCG
>JAUZSX010265164.1:0-15012 GCA_034780655.1 Idiosepius hallami
AGTGATTTGCCACGGGCTACATGAACAACAGACCTCAGGTTTATATTCAGAGTTTTCCTTCTCCTAGATGCCTGTCTACCCAAAGACTAAGGGTGCATCTACCCATTGGGTTTAGCAGCGCCCTCAGATACTAACCTGGGTATTTTCTTGCCCGGCGCAATATATATATATATATATGGCTATATATTAAATATTTAAAAGAAATTATCTAAAAGTTTAGAAACTAATTGCAATTAAATAATCCAAATAAAAACTGTAAACAGACTTCTCAACTTTTGGTAGGTTTACATTTTTTTGATAATTGTGATTAAATTCAATAATTTCTGCTGAATACATTGTTTTTACTAAGTATTCATAATTGAAAAATGTAACTCTTGCAAAGTCATTTGTTGAATATGATTACAAATGAAAAAAGTGATTTGGATCAAATTGAAAGGCAATTTTCTCTAAAAGAATTATTTTTAAGGTGTGGCTTTTTACCTGAAGACTTCCAAAAATCAAACCATCATTGAAATCTTGCCTTGGTCACACTCCATTTTTAGAAATCTCATTTTTAATATTTATTATAGAGATTTATTTATTACATTTATTTTATTCTCTGAGAGATATATATATGTTTAATACTTATAGGCTTATTATTCTATTAAATTTATGTTATTTTCTGATATAAATAGATTTAATAGTTATAGACCTATTTTATTACATGATTTGTTACAGTGGTATGAGATCCCTGACATGCTGTAACTTAAAGGAAAAAAATTATCTATTTGCATTGAGAAATTATTTTCCTACTTAAAATATGTGAATCTCTGATATTTACAGTTTTGAGTTTTAATACTTGTTTATTTAGTTTTAATAGAAATTAACTTGTAGCATTAAAAATAAATAAGTGCAAAAAATTATTGGAGAAAGATTTTATTCAAAGCCATGAATCTTTTGGGTTCAGCATTTTATTATATTTTATTGCCAACAACCATTTTCGATCCTTTTTTTTTTCTTTTTTAACAAATGCACTACAAGTTAATGTTTAATTTATGGCAAATCTTCAAATCATTTAGTCTTCAGAATCCTCCATAAATATTTGGTAGAAAAAAACAAAACATTATTCAAACATTTTTTTTTTCATAAAAAATAAAAAAGAATGCAAGATTTTTTTTTTTTTTTAAATTTCTATCTCAATAAATTTTTAATTGGATTCACTTGGCCATTGTAGATCCTTAAGTGCATTTTTGGATTCACTTGGCCATTGTAGATCCTTAAGTGCATTTTATTTAATGTTTTGGACTTGTTTCGGATAATTATTCATAATTAATGTCTTTACAAACACTAATTCATTTGCACTTGTTTTGTTATAAATAATATTTATGGTTAGAGGGTATTGTCTCTACTCCCCAATGTAAATCATTTCTACACTATGATGTCTTCCCTCTAAAAGTCACTGTTAGCAAAGTGTTTCTAGGGTCATGCATAGTACCACTTTTCTTCCAAATATGTTCAAATAATTAAATCTTCATTTTATCTAATCAAAGAAAATATTCCCAGAATAAACTAGTTTTATTTTTTGGTACTTTTGGATTAATTTCAAGCAAGCAACTCAGTGCTATTCTGAGATTAACAGAAATTTCTTCTAAATTCCATACTTGAATTAATGTTTGTGTAATAATTCAGTATTTGATATAAATTACTATGAATGTTGATGTTCCATTCCATTGTAATAGCCTAACCCAACTTTGGCCCTCCTGCATCTTTGTCTATTCTAGTCACATAGTTATATTTATGTCACTATTTTCTTATTTTCTATAAAAAATGTTATAAAGTCTACCTTATTTCAATGCTCCCTAATGACTTCCTTCTCAAAAAATAAGAGCATCATCATTCTTGCAGAATGCTTAACAAGTTAAAATCTCTAGAGCAAAGATGGACTCGCAATCCTTGACAATTAGTTTTCTTCTTCTTCATCATCATTATTGTCCCACATAATAAATAACTTGCATAATAAAATCTACAGTTTGTGACTCTTTAACAAAGACTATATATATATCACTGAAACCCTCCAAAATTCTATTGGGAAATATAAAACTAATTAATCAAGATGTAATTGAAAAAGAAAATAACCTTTTTTTTTTTTAACAAATCTGAACTAATATTTTTTTTATTTTCAATTTATAACCTAAATCAACCTTTTTTGTATGTTTATCAGAATTAAGATTGTTTTTACTAATCTATTTTGTGCTAATATGAATATCAGTTAATTTAAGTTAGAAAGTTTTTTTGTTTTTTTTTAATTTTGCCGTAAACAAATCTTCTTGATCAATAATTTGATTTATATCTAACATTTTTTGCTCTCATGATGAAATTGAATCCATGTCCACATTAAACATACACAATAATTCACTCCCATAAAGAAGAACATTGTCTATAGCAAATAAATTTACTATATATTGATATATAAATAAACCAATCTACAATCTTTTCATATAATAGTTTAACTGAAGTACACAGGGTCAAATGTCATTTTCTTTTACTAAAGAAAAGAAATTGTTTACTAAGATTTTAAAACAACTTGAAAAGAAAACAGAAGAAAAATAACATTAAATAATGAATAAAATAAATAGAAATTCTATAAGTGAAAATTGTAAAAAAAAAAATAAAAATAAAATAAAGGTTTCTGTATCAGAAATCTATGTTAATATTCTTTTATTTTAATCTGATTCCGTTCTATGAAATTCTTATTTAAAACAAAAAAAAATTTCCTCTTGATCCACAAAATATCTTTCTATTGTATTTCTTGTTTATTTTCTTTCTACTCATATAAAAATCTTTTGTTGATTCATTCAATTTTAAAATATGAAGACACCATTTTACTTGCCCTGTGTTGTATGGTTGAACTAATTTGCTACTTGAAAACAAATTGGTTTTCCTTTTTTATTAAATATATTTAGGACTTTCTAAATGATCCTCAAAATTAAAAACAAAGAATTACTTTTCTTTTTGACATCTTGTTTTTTAACTAGGGCTGTGCTGTGATAATATGCGTTAAAGAGTATTGTTATCACAAACTTGACAATTTTTCACCATTTCTTTTAATTCTCTACTTATTGATAAGGCTGTGAAAATATATTTTTATTAAAAGATGTTGTCACAGCTGTAATAACTAGGGATATGAATTCCATATTCTATAATAAAAGAATATTGTCACAGCCCTATTTATAACCAAGAAATGATAATCTATTGAAATGAATAGTTTTAATGAATAAGTATAAAAAGCTTTTGTTTTAAAATTATAGGCATGCAACATATATTGATGCTATAAAATATGCCATAATTATTTGAACTTAAAAGACTATGTATAATTATTAAATTGTATATTATTTGGTAAGAATATTGATCGTAGCTAAGCTAAAATAATTTGTACATATTTAGAAAATTATTGAAACTTTCTTATCAAAATTATTTTAAAAGTTGAATTCTTTACTTTTGCTACAAACAGTGTTTATAAGATGATAGGGGTTTTTCTACAAAAATATTCAAATATTTATCATCAAATTTAATGTAACCAAGGGTTGGCAGCTTGCAACAAATAAATGAACAAGAAGAATTCTTAGGATTGACAAATTAAACACAAGAATACTTTACAATTCTAAAAAAATAAACCTTGTTTAAAATATGGAAAATAGTTTTTTAACTGGATGTCATTAAGTCTCCTCATCTTCATTGCAATTAATTGTGTATAATCCATTCTATTCAGTGAATAGTAATTTGTTTTCATTGTTTGAATAACTTTAAATTCAAACACCAAAATTTTGAGTTATCATATTTATTTCAGATTAATTAATATCTACCTTTTTATTTTTCTCTTTTGGAAGTATTTTCATTAGCTTCCTTTCTGATTTACTTCAGGTAAATATATTTGGATAATATAATTGGGGTGTGTGTGTGTAATATGATATCTAATTTTTGTGTTTGTGTAATTTAAAAAAAATGGGTTGGGGGAGGGGGTGAAAAAAAAATTGAAATTGATCAGTAAACAAATTGCCAAAGATTTTGGTGGAAAGATTCTTCTTTCTTTAAAGCTGTCCTACTTTTATTTGTATTTCCTATCCCTATTTCATAAATGTTGATAATAGCTCAACACTTTGATCTATTGGCCCTGTGAGCCACTAAGCTGGTTCATCTGTGTACATTATACAAATATATATCAACATAAATGAGGACAATAGTTCAAATAAAAAATCTGTTTGTTATAAATTCAATGTATTTTATTCTCTATAATTTCTTATATTAATTTATTTTCTTTCAGCTTTTATTATCCACAAGTTAAAATGATTGGCAAATACACTATTTTCCTTTTTAATTTTTTTCTCTTTATGTATGAGGCTCCTCGTTTTAAATGTTATGCTACCTATTTTAAAGTTGATTTTTTTAGAAGTTGAACAGCTATAAAGACAGGGGTTGTACCAACAAAACAACCTTTTGTGCTCCAAAATTAATTTTTCAACACAATCTCCACCATTCTCAGAAGGCAGTGATTGTCTGAATTAGTCATGACTAGACTTATGACAATATGCTTATATTAAAGAATATTCTAACATGCGGTCGATTTTTCTCTATGGCTCAGAAACTGGGAGGGTGACAAAAGATCAGCATTCACTAATAGATATTTCAGAAACATTCTTAATATCAGATGGCCAAAGTATCTCCCCAATTAACAGCTGTGGGACAGATCCATTCAAGCCCTAATGGAGACAGGGATAAAAAAAAAATGGCCACACCTTACTGCATCCAACAAGGCAGGCCCTTAAATGGAATAAGTAAAGCAAGCACAGGGTTGGTTGTCTAAGGCAGTTTTGGAAAAGAAACATTAAGGTTGAGACTGATTTACATGGGCTGAGTTGGATAAGGACCAATGAGAATCCTATGTTCCTTTTAACTGAGACCAGGGCTGCTGGAATAACATGAGTCAAGCTAGAGAGGATCAGTCAGAACCAAGTTCATTTGAATAGTACTGTTATGACCCCTATGTTCTCTCGGGAATCTAAAGGTTTAGACAAAATAAAAAAATATTTTTGTTAGAGCCCTACTCATTACTTGACTATTTTGTGATTTTACAATTTTTTTTAATTCTGGAACTTTTACTAATAATTACAAAATAAAAAAAAAAATGCTATATTCCCAAAATAGTCAAGTCTGTAACAAGAATCTTCTTCAATTAAGCATATTATCATAGCCCTAGTAATGACAGACTTTTTTTATTCACATTAAATAAAGATGAGATTAAAAGTCTATATAAAAAATATATATATTATATATATAAAAGTATATAATATAAAAAATATAAGTTCTCAAGAAAAAAAAAGTTATTTTCTTATGGTTTTTATTTTCTTGAATACAAGATGGATGTTCAGACTGCTACATTTTGATTATTGTTGCACCAGGATATATGAAAGACAATTATTTTTAAACTTTCCCCACAACAGGCTCTTCTTCTTCAGCTTTTAGAGTAAAAATTGTCACTTATTCATTTTAACATGGATAGATTTTAGGGATATAACAACAACTCCTTAACTGTTTTCTAACAAGAACTAATAACTGTTTTTAGATTCAATACAGGGAAAGAATTGCCTGCAAATGTTATATTAATATTTATTATAATAAGTTTTTTTTTAATTTTATGAAAATCTAATATATTTCTTTTTTCTTTTCAATGAGAGATATTCTTGGAATAACTGACCCCCATAAAAACCAATTTATATATTTACAACAGCATTTTACAAAGCAACAATTCTTTTATAAAAAGGATGTTATTAATGTGGAAAAATTGAATAGTTTTTACTAAAATTCTGAAACAAAAAAAAAATTGTCTCTGTTAAGGTCCCTTTGCTTGACTAAAGTACTTTTTTTTAAAAAATAACAACAGCTTTCATGAATTTAAAAAGACTTCTATCCAATTTTAAGATTCCCATGTATATTAATTGTTTCTTAATGAAAAGCTATTTTTTCTCCTTTAAGAAAAAAAGTGAATCTATTGTGAAATTCTTGTGTTCTTCTCAGGACTCGAATGTTTTCAAGAAATCTTGGTAAGCAGTTTCATCCATTAAATCATTTAACTCTTCTTTATTTGTCAATTCTAATTTCAATAGCCAACCTAGTAAAAGAAGGAAAGAAAAAAAAATAAAAAGATATATTTTAGTCAATCAGCCATTATTAGGTAAATAGATAACACCCTAAATATATATAAGAAAATTGTTTTTCCTTTTTAATTATTATTATTTTTATTATTATTTAGACTTCCATTCTCATGGATGTAAAAAAAAAACAACTTTTTTTTTCTGAAAATCAAGGGAATTTTAGGTATTTTGGGTAAAGTATGAATCTTCTCTCTGGCTTAAACGTGCAAAAATATGAAAGGAAGATATTTATCAAAACTGATTCTTCCTGGCATTACATGAGTGAATATGTTAAACACTGTAAAACAAACCAATCACAAAACAGACTGTAATATATATATATATATAAAGTGATTGGTTTATTTAATTTAGCATTTTTTCTTCATCGTGCAATTTGAGTTAAACATACATTTTTAAAAACTTGTGTTTACATTGACTTCTAACTAAATAGTAAATACAAATTCATAAATAAATCTTGTGTAATTTTGATTATAGGATTTCCAAATAAAAAAAAAAGTTTTAAATAAATTTCATTTTATTTTTTTTTTGTTATTTTCCAAAAATAAAGACATTCCTTAGTCAAATATGAAAGTAAGCCCTAATAGGATTTGCTTTAATAGTATATGTGTGAGGAAGTAAAGAAAAAAAAAGATTATTTTAGCTAGACATACCTTCTTCAAAAGGTGAACTGTTTATTAAACTGGGTTGTTCATTAATATTTGCATTCGTTTCAACCACAGTCCCTGATACAGGAACATAAACATCACTAACTGCCTTTACACTCTCAATTTCTCCACAGCTATCTGTAATCAAGAAAAATATTTCATTTATAAGGATTTTTATGCGAAGAAACAAATTTATAGGAGGATACTACAGCTATGTATTGATAAATTAAAAGTTGAAATATGTAGGTAATAACTAAAATCTTTATTAGATTAGCAATGCAGTTGTCAGAGGAGCAAATAGGAAACTATGATTTGCATTAATTACACTGGCCAACAAAAAAAAAGTCATGTTGAAAAGGTTTCAACTGTTTTAAGAGTGCTGCTGCAAGAAATGTCACTTTTTTGTATCAGGTCTAGTTTTTCTGCTATGGTATATACTTCTCTTTAGAAGCTTATTATAATCAGGACTGTGACATTATGCTTTTATTAAACAATATTCTTGTCGTTACTTGTCTATTTTGCAATCTTACTATTTCTTTTAATTCTATAGTTATAAGTGATAATTTGCCTTTATTAAAAAATATTCTTGTCATAGCCCTAATAACTAGAGTACTGACAGGAATATTCTTTAATGAAATCATATTATCACAGCCCCTCTTATAATTCAGATGGGAAAATCAAAGAAAGAATATTTTTATGTCACTTTAAGACAAATATTCATAAAATCACACCAAAATTCACTAATCTTGAAGTTGTAAAAAAAAAAAATACTAAGCATAGACATTATTAGCTATAAATTGATGTTTTACTGATTTTTTTAGAATTGGAAACTCAGTCTGGCATCATCACAATTGAAAGACCAACAGTTGTCTGCAAGGTGACATTGGTGACACCACAACGACCTTGATAGCGAACTCCCATGTTGCTGATGTCTTGATGAAAACATCACAATAATAACAACCTACAATTTTAATTGACATTAAAATTAGGCGTATTTTTATATGCATTCAAAAAAAAAAAGTATAGAAATAGCAAATATCACTGAACGAGAAAAAAATTTATCTCTGATTTTCAGAATATCCTAAATTAAATTAACTTAAAAACCTTGGGCACAAAAAAATGTGTTGACCAGTGTTATATTTTGAGATTTTTTTTTTTGTTTCTAATCGTTTAAAGATAATTTTTTTAGTTTTCTGCAATGATGAGTAATTGTGTATTGATTTTTTAATAGTTTTTTTTTTTAATACAAACCTCCTGCTTGTAAAGACGTTCCTGTTTCTGCTATTGAAGCAAACACAATTTCACCAACAGCTTCCTGTAAAATGATTTTTCAAGTTTAGCAATAAATCAAGATGCAGATGACATTAACATCAACAAGAATTCTTAATATTATAATTAGAGTTTAATGATATAATTGTCATTATTATGATTCAGTTTAGAAGTATTATTAATTCATCATCATAACTTAACCGCTCTATCTCGAGATGAAACGATGGGTCTACATCAGGGTAAGGTCCACTGTGTGGGCATTTCATGACCAGGTGAGTGATGGTGTGCTTAGCAGCATCACATAGGCTAACTGCATCCTGCACAAAGACCCACCTAAAGAGGTTATCCACCTTGGCCGAAGCACAGTTAAGTATCACCCACTCTATTTGCAGGTCTGATCAGGCTGGTAGCTCTTCTAAGGGCTTGGGCAAATAATTATAGCCCTGGTAGACTTATGCTATTGCCGGGAACGAAAGGAGGCTACTAAAGAGCGCTGTAGGCCTGCAACTGAGAAGCCTTCTTGTGGCGTCCCCGTTGATCTATCAAAGACCAATTGGTACACTACGCTAAGTCTCCAAACAAATTTAATTGATATTTTGGTCTTTTATGGTCATTTTTTAATTTTCATGCATTTACTAATTGAGTTGTTCATTGTGTAATTAGTATTAGTATTGTTCATCTTTTATTGTTTTATAATTATTCTTATTGCAATTTAATTTCTCTAAATCTGTTCAACATCATTAGCAATAACAAACTAAAGGAGTGGATTTTGTACTAAGTCCCTTAGATTTAGTCCAGTAAGTCTATAATAATATTGTAATTTACATGGGGCAGCGAGGTAGAGCATTGGTAAAAAGTCGGACTATGATTTCAAAAGCCCCCCAAAAAAAGGTCCTCCAAGGATTGAGCCAGTGACTCTTTCTTGTAAAACAAGTATGCTGTGAAAACAGCAAAAAAATAAATTTGCTGCCCAACACACCACTAGGTGTAATGGTTTAAGAAGAAGAATTTACATGGGTCTTGCCCATGAATTTTTAATATTTTGAAAGATATGGAATAACTTTTGTACCCTTAAGTATTCTATTTTTCCCTTGCATTTTTCAGCAACAATACTAAAAGTTCTGAGGTCAAACAGTTTTTGTTTATTATTTATTTATAGTTTTTAGACAATAGTCTTTATCTTGGTAATTAATTATTCTTACTTTTTATTCAGTAAGTAAATAATAAACAAGTTAAGTATCATAGTCCATGATTCAATAAACCCGAGTCATCTTAGAAATTATACAAATATACTTTTTGTTTATTGAGAAAAGTTGAATAGTGTGAGATTGTATCAAACGTGACTACAAGGTAAATTTTATAAAATTTAATCCAAAAAGCCTGATTTAACCTCATGTGAGATATGCAATGTAATATCAGCAATAAAAGGGTTTTTAGGTTATTTATTTTTTTTTTTTTACTTAAATAAAAAAAAAAAGTAATTAACATTTTATCTTAATATCTTTGACAGATAAGAAAGGACATTACTTTATAACTAAGCAGGGTCATTTGGTATTGCCCTAACAAAAAAAGATTATTCATACTGGGTGTCAAATTCTTGCTATTATTACACACTTCCATTTCACCTAAAAATTCTTTTTGTTTTTTTTTGTTACATGGATTCATTTGAAAATTTTATTGGTGCTGCTCACCAAGTATATAGATTACTTAAACTAACAAGAAAAAAAAAATTGGTTTGGTTTTGTTTCATGACATATCAACCTTTTTAGGTGATTTAATTTCATATTTTTTTTATAAACGTTTTTTTTTTTTTGTACACACAGTTTTTTTTTTTTTTTTTTTTTTAATAATAACAATGTGCACTATCTACCATAACCAGTGGGAATTCATGCCTTTCCCAAAAATTTTAATCCAATTATGAATGCAAATAGAACTAAAATTTGAACTTGTGAATTACAATTCCCAAGTCTGCCTACCCACTGCCCAAAGTAGACTCCCCCCACAAAAAAAAATTAAAAATAAAAACTTTCTTTCTAAATATTTTCGTTGCTTAGAGAATTAGAAAAATCAAAAATTAAATTACAAAGAATTTATCAACACATGGATAAAAACTGGTTGTAAAAAATGTATTTTTTTTTTTTCATGAAATGTTGGGAAGTCCAATTGTCATATATACATTGTGTGTGTGTATGTGTTCGGTATTATCCACAACTTTTAGGGTGGTTGGAGAACAAATGTATTTGCTGTATTGCAAGGTAGAGTGCTCAATATTTGTAACTCTATGGGTTTACAAATAGAGCAATTATATTTGGTATCCAAACCAGACTACCTCAGGAGGCACACTGGTGCCAAAACCCATAGTCAAATATGAAATTTTGTGTGTGTATGTATATATATATATATATATATATATATATATATATAATTATTCTACTCGTTAATTGCAAATTTGATTTTTATGCTTAGGTTTTAATAATTAAAGGCAGAAAATAAAAGAAATTTTTGGTCCAGCAATGGCTAAATTGGTAGGGCATCATTATAACTTTAAGATAAAAATAATAGAGACAATCTGCCGGTCTAGGGTCTGACACCTAATGGTAAATAAACACACAATGATCTTTATTCTTTAAGTATAGATTTACCCTTATTGGTTTACAAGGAGGAAAGATGAGGTAATTTATATAAAATTCATAAAACAGAATTATCAAAAGTTACCTGAGCATAACTGGAAATTCCAACAGTTCCAACATTATCACAGACAGATATCCATTCATGAGATTGACGATATTTACGATCTAATAAAAAGAGAAAAGTAAAATAGAAACAAGAGAAAACTTGGGTTAGACTTTTTTTTTTTAGTCCCCCCCCCCACAATGGATTTCTTATTGTGTGAATTATGAAAAAAAACATTGATTCATTGTTAAACAATTCTTTTGATTGAAATTGAATAAAAGTTGCAGAAGACTTAATTAGAAACTGCCTAAAACCAGTGTTTCTCATGGTTGGTCTGAGGCCACAATCAAGTATTTTCTCTTGATCCACAAATATGACATTAATGCGGATTAACTAAAATAGAAAATTTTATATATATATATATATATTAATCTAAGTGATAAGTTTGCTTAAATTATTTAAATACTAAAAATTCAAAATTTCCTGAACCGCTTAGGCGCTCAAATTTTCAGGATTTTCTAGTTTCTATGATACCAACATGTGGTAAAATTTTGAAAAAAAATCTGAGACGTAAGGGTGTCGAGGTCTGGATTATTTGATATGGAATGGCGCATATATATATATATTTTTTAAATCAATTTTGTTTATTTCCTACTTTTTACCCAAAATGGCTATTTTAAAATCCTTTTGTCCACATTGCTTGTTAGGAAAATAATTTCAATTTTTGTAGATTTCCGCAAGGCTATCTCCCCACGCACCCAAAAAAAGAGGGAAGCTAGTGTGAGCAAGATTTCGGGACTTACAGAAAGAAACTTAGGTGGGATTGTAGTTTAAAGGATAACATAGCCTCGACGCCTATTTTACATAAACGGAACTATTTCCCTAATCACCGTTATATTACTTTAAAAACTATATCGGTCCACAGTATTCAGAAGTTAAGTTTTAAATTAGCTGAACTTCTTTTTTTTTTATAAATAAACAAATAAAACCTTTTTTTTTCTTTAAATTTGAAACAAGAAAACAAAAATAATTTTCAGTTTTAAATAAGCTGAACTTCTTTTAAAAAAAAAAAAATCTTTAATTAAAAAAAAAAAAAATTTTTAAATCTATTATTTCCATGGTAACATAACAATGGTGATTAGGGTAAAATGTTCTGTTTATTTGAAATAGGAGTCGAGGCTATTTTGTCCTTCAAACTGCAATCTTGCCCAAACTTAACTATTTTGTATATACTGCTCCTCTTCCACTCCAGACAGCAGACATTAAAGAAAATCCTTTCTTATTCAAGGGCTCAAAGGAAAATCCAAAGATAAATATAATCCAATTTTTTTTTTTTTTTTAAGGTCATGACTTTTAAAAAAACAAAATATAGTTTTTTGGGTTAGGGTTAAATTAAAAGGGTTTATTTTAATTTGATATCAAAGAGTGTGAACAAAAAAAAAAAGAATCATAAGAATGAATGACCTTTTTAGGATTACAAATCAGTTGTCAGCAAGAGAATTTGATATACACTTGACACCAAAAAGAAAAAGTTAACTTCCCACCCCAAGACAGATAGTAAAAGTGGAATAAAAGAAAGATAAAGTCACCTAGAGAAAAAGAATAATAATAGTAATATTAATCTTGAAATACTACTACTTATAATGATTAAATATAAAAAAAACCCAAAATATTGAAAATATTTTGATTTGAAAAAAAGAAAGAAAAACACTTTTTTTAAAAAGTTAGAAATAACTGGTAAGAATCTATCTATCTATCTATAAAAGTGACCTTGTGTGTCTGGTATCTATCAATTTAGTTTGCTAATTTTTGGTCTAGAGACTTAAAATTTCATATGTAGGGTATTCGGACCCGTGGAGCAAATCCAATATGATTTGGAGTCAGAAAAATAACTGCTAAAGAGTCAAACTTGAAAAACTCAATAGTTGTCAGCTCATAGCGTCTGTTGTTTTGGGGTTACAGGAGTCATTTGGGTGTCAATACAACTACAGTTTAATAAAATAATTTCCATCTCAAAAAAAAAAAAAAATGATGGTAATTTTTCTTAGAAATCTTTGAATTATGAAAAAACACTGATCAAAATTAGCACAAAAAGAGCAATTGAAGCATTAAAGTTTTATATTTGGTTCATTAAATGCACCAAATTTGAAGAAAGTCACCCGACCCTTTGATATAATATTAACTCGGTGAGCACCAACCCAAGTTTGGCACAAGGCTATTTTTTACGTGCTCTCACCCGGGCTTTTTACATTCGGTGTTACCCTTCACCTACAAGAGGAATTTATATATACTTGGTGAGCATCAACCAAAGTTTGGCACAAGCCCATTTTTACGTGCTCTTACCCAGGCTTTTTACATTCGGTGTTGCCCGTCGGCTAGATGAGCTGCTCTCCTGAGGTAACGAGCCCCATCTGCCCGAGACAGCTAAAGGTGAATGTAATGAATGTTTTGACTGGGATTTGAACTTGCATAATACGATTCCAGAAAACCGAGCTTTTACCAATGCTCCACTATCGCTGCCCACTTAAGAATAGAGATATAAAACTTTTAAATTGTTACAAAAGAATCTTCAGACATTAGAGACGGAGACTGATGACGTCAAAAATATTGGCCAATCACATGAAAGACAAAAAATATCAATCGTAATATGTGACGTCATCAATGTCATCCGCACTTTTAAGTCGTTTGAAAACTATGACTAGTATGAATGAAGACTTGAAATCTTAACGCCCACTCGTTTTCTACAGTTACTTTAATGACATCAGACGATCATGGCGTCTGTTCAGCTTACCCCCCCACTCCAATAACGCTCAAGCCAAACCCGAATTCCTCAAGAACCTAGATCAAGATTTGTGTGCTTTTCATTTAATTCCGTATTTTACAATAACTAAATCTTTATCGTATTTTGACCTTAAATGATTAATCCATTAACCATAACACCCAGTGGTGGATAGGGCAACAAATTTATTTTTTGATGTTTCCGTAGCATACATTTTTTTACGAAAAAGAGTCGCTATCCCTATGCTCAACCCCCAACCTGGAGGACAAATGATTTATAGTCTTGTTTTAAGGTATTGTATTTACATGGTGGGCATCACCAACCAAGTTTGGCACAAGGCCATTTTTTATGGTAAATGCAATGGTTTTGACTACTTTAGGCTAATTTTAAGTATACATGAATCGCACGAAATAATAACTCGGCGTTACCAGTGCAACTTAGAAAAATGTATATATAGCCAACTCTACCTTCGCAGAAGAAGAGGCGTACATTATTATCTATCATAGAAATAAAGGGTCTTTTACAAAAGTTTATTTGGTAGACCATGCAAGCCACGTGGCTCAGCGGATAGACAACCGGACTTCGGAACCGTATTACGCAGGTTCGAATCCAAGTCGTTCCGTCAATGTTAACATGTCGACTAATACCCTTGGGAAAGGTAGGAAGCCCAATCTTCCCTCCAACTATGGGTTAAATAGTGCAAGACCTCAACGGCTGATGTGGTGGGTGATGTCCACAGGGACACAACGGCAATGAAGGCGATGGAAGGCTGCAACAGAGGATGGCCTCCAGTTGTTGTGGTTCTTTCCATGGCATTGTAACTAGGTCCTCCTCTGCCAAGAGTCCGTGTGGTGACTGCAGGTGCATAATCTCCCTATTTTAAAAGACATCACGCACAGGCATCCTCCCCAAAGGGTCCACAACCAAGACGGATGATAGTCATACTCGACCACGAGTGACCGCCAATAATTAATAGACCAATGGTTAGAATCCCAGACTGACATCAGTCCAGTACAGTTTTGTTTCTGACCAGAAAAAGACTTGTTATTGTTTTTGCGGCTGTCCTGACACACTGTAAACGTCGAAACGAACCAATGGACATATTGCAAAAATGTTTTATTTCATGATTATATTATATTTACTTGGTGAGCATCAACCAAAGTTTGGCACGACGCCTTTTTTACGGGCTCTTACCCGGACCTTTTACATTCAGTGTTATCCTTCACCTAGATGAGCTGCTCTCCCGAGTTAACGAGCCCCATCTGCCCGACAGATGCCCGGTTAAAAGCACCTAAAATGGCCTTGTACCAAACTTAGGTTGGTGCTCACCAAGTAAATATAATATCCTCATCTAGGTTAGGGTATCACCAAATGTAAAAAAACCGGGTAAGAGCACGTAAAAATGGCCTTGTACCAAACTTGGGTTGGTGCTCACCAAGTAAATATAATATCCTCATCT
>JAUZSX010265275.1:0-15012 GCA_034780655.1 Idiosepius hallami
CTCTGCAACCATCCATTCAATTTTTCTGAAATTTTGCATGAAGTTGTAACTTCAGTCAGGTTAGAAAGTGACATTCTTCGATTTTTGAAAAAAAATCTCGTTAGCCCCCTCAGGGGGTAAAAATGCCCAATAACAGCTAAAAATAACATTTTCCGGCCTACAACTTTTGATCCATCCGTTCAATTCTTTTTAAACTTGGCTAAAATATGGGGGTATTGTTCATTTCACAAATTGAATAGTGTTTACCCCGGGAAAAATCTGTTTTGCGCCCCTCAGGGGCTTTTATGGCAAGAGGGTCGTTTCACCCAATAAATAGCCTCGACTCCTTCACATAAAAGGAACGATTTTTATGTTATGAAAACAAAACAATCGGTATATGAAAGTTTAGAACATATTTTTCGAAAATAAACAATATAAAACTTTTTTTATTTCCACAACAACATATTTAAAAAAAAAACTTTTATATTTATTTTTGAAAATAATTAAAAAGTAAATAACAATAAACTAAACTTTTACGCAGCGTTCGTTAGCGAAACGCTAAAATTCAGTATAAATGACGTAAAATTCGTATCCTCGTTCATATCAGCCAATACAAAAACCTCCCTCTGCTTATCATTATCACACTTAGCTCTGAATCCCTCTCATTTTTGAGCTCTTCTTCCCTTCGCTGTTCACTCATAGTTGCCCGTTGACTAGACATTCTACCCTTATCTCTGGATGAAAATGTTGACTCGCACACAGAGAGGTACCATGCACGCGCGGCTTGTTCTTTTTTAAGTGGCTGACTTGAATAGTTTTTTTTTTTTAGACATTTAAATAATTTTCACTGTGCACCAGCAGGGAGGGGTAAAATCACAAAGTTACCAGCGTTCAGGATTAACAGAAAGAATACGAGTCCGATGGATATAAAAAGAAGACCGGGTGATTAAAGTAATTATCCTTATATGAGGAGCGTTCCAAAAGTAATGCCACAAGGTTAATATTATATTTTTTAAAATCTTCGATTTAGGAAATCAGAGGTAGTATCATTAAAATAAGTGACCTTTTGTGCTCCGGAATTTATTTTTCTATTTAGTAATCACTAATGCATTTTTGCCAGCTATGATTTGTAGAGGTAAATCTTTAACAAAAACAATATATTACATTTAGATAGCGAATCGGATTTAAGTATAATTTGCATAGATGCAAAATTGGTTACAAAGCTGAGTGAAATATCTTTTAGAAAATGTGACGTTGACAATATTTTTAGTATGTGTGCAGAGTCAATCTAGAAATCAATGTGACATATACCATTATTAATGAATATTAGGAATGTCTAAAACCTCCTAAATAGTTAGATACTATTATAAGAAAAGATCAAATTTTTACCACCTAAGTTATACATACTTACCAGAAATTGTCTTCTTTTTTTACCTGATGTTTATTGTATCATTTTGATGTTATAATAACTATTTTCCAACCTATTCATTATTCTTTAATCATTAGCCATTTCAACATTACAAATTATTCTCTCCAAAATGTCATCTTAAGTGATTGAGTTGTCCTTTTACATATGACACTGCTCATTCAGATATCTGATAGACATTTAGATAAGCTGGCTCAAATTTACTTTTTGTATATTAAGCTAGACAGCTAATTAAGGTGTCAGCTGCACATAATAGCAACACATATAAAATATATAACAATAGAACTAGCATTAGTTTTAGTTAACATTGAAACACTATACTTAATTTCTTTTTTCAATCATTAAAATATTATTCAGATTACGAAATTCTATAAATGATAGTAATTAATAAGCATAAATGCTGGCAAGTTTTCTTTTCAGGTAAAAAATCTAAATTGATAATAAGTGGATATATTAAAAAGAACAATTGGTTAAGTGGTAATGTTCTCATAAGATATGTTCCTAGGATTATAGAAATTATATTTTAAGCAGTATAATTACTTATAGAGAGTGTTTAAGATAAATTCTCGTTAAAGTTTCTACTTGCGAATTACATTGAATTTTTTAAATAATTATATTAGTTAGACATATTGTCCATTGTTTTATGGAATATTTTGTAATCATATTTTGTCATCATATAGTAAACATATCACTTACTCTTAAACCTGTATTATCATGAATCAGTGAAATTTAAGAGGGACAATTTACAGTCATATTGGATCACTTTGCCATTCTTTGCTATTGTAAAGCGTGTATATATCCGATTTGGTATTTTGCAAAAGAGTTTGAATGACATTTTACATATAGAACGTTGGTTTCATTGATATTGGTTAGCAAAAAGAATTTAGACAAAATTGCATTGGCGAAAATTGTTTGCTTTAACATGAGTATTCTTTAATTGAAAATAAAGTTAACATTAGAGCATGATTTTTTTACATTGGACAATCTTAACAAAAATAAGTAATTGCAGCAATTATGTAATAAAATACATTTAACTTTAGTGTAGAGTTCTTATTCTTATAAATACCCTTTCTTTTGGTATCTTGATATTTCTATACCATATCGTCACCACAACTTTTCCAGGAATGATAAAATCTACAATTTTCAGTACTTACTAATTAAAATGTCACGTGTAATAGCAGTAAACGAGAGACAGCTAAAAAGAAGGTCAGTGGCAAAAATATATTTATAATGACAATCTAAAATAGCACTGTTCGCATTAGACTGTTGTCTAATGCTAATTCTCAGCTAAATTAGAAGTGCATCAATATGCATTACTGAATTTTGTTTTCATTTCCATAAAAGAATCATCATTAAAATGAAACTTATGTATAATGCAAACTTATTTGTATACCAGATTGTATGATGAGTTATGAATAATTATATCTCTTTAGGGCAAAAATCTGTTACTTTCTGACTGAGTAGAATATTTCTAGATTATATCTGAACTCTCATCGCCACTGAAATAGCAAACTCTTTTAAACACCTAGACAAAATGTCGACATTTTATGGCAGTATAATTTTCCCAATGGACTTGTCTAACAAAACTTGTCTAACAAAAAGATTGGTTCTCTAAACACGAGCAACTAAACCCACCTATTCATTACTTATATTCAAGGTTCAATATAATGTTCGTTGTGGGCTTTTGAAGAAGATAAGATTTTACATAAAGCAACAAATAATGAAAAAATAAAATTGGGGGCCACTTTTAATTCAATGGGCAAGAAATTTGTATGTTGGTTAATCAATTTTCACAAGGTTTCTGCTTCATGTTGCCCTAGATAAGGAAGTTTATGAAATTACATTTCCTGGCTTTATTCAAAATATGTATTTCTATTTAAACAAGTTTACCTTCCGATATAAACTGGTTATGGCGCTCGTTAAATGTTTTTAGATAAGTTCGCTTATTTAAATAAGGTTTAGTATGTGCAATAAACGTTGAGTTAAAATTGTTAGATAAATCTCAGAAGTATGAAATAATTTTCTGATTCTAAAAACACTATTGATCAAAATTATTTATTGCTCCAAAAATTACTAATTTAGAAAGTAAAAATCACTTTTATATTGAGAGGTAGAAATATATTAATATAGAAATAGATTAATAGAAATAAAAAAAATAACGGACAGACAGACATATAGAAAGACAGACAGACAGACAGACAGACAGAGATAGATAGATAGATAGATAGATAGATAGATAGATAGATAGATAGATAGATAAAAAAAAAAGATATCTTCATCATAGCTGCATATTTGAAAATGACTTGTTTGGAGGCAAATCCATTTACCTTAACACATTATGGCCATATGTATAATTATATTCTTCTTTTTTTAAGCAGACATTTTTAGCAATTCATCCAGTAAAAATCCAATTTTTAGATTTAAACAGGCACTCATGACTAATCTGGCTGGAAATGAATTTCATTTCATCCCGTTTGCAAAAAAAAAAAAGAGAAAAATTAAAAACAACTTCAGCTGTATAGGAAACTTTTTTTTAAATTCAATCTGCCCCTGTCAGAAAATGACATCTTTTAAAATCCTCCGGATATCGCATAGCTTCTATTGAATAACACTCGTTGAATTCAAATTGCGAATTAAAAAGTCATTGGAATTCGCTTTCTAGTATAATGCATGAAAACTAAAAGAAAAATCTTTATCGATCAGATTTTAGTGAATGTACTTTTATTCTAGATAATTTAATTAGAAATCTGTAGAATATAAGAAAAACCATCATGTCCTTACTTATTCATTTGTTTATTTATATTCATTGTGTCATACCCTACAGATTAAAAGCTAAAACAGGTAATTCGCATCGAGAATAGAACCCTCTCCCATTAGATCACCTTTATTATTTTTATTTTAAAATTCTGATTCTGTACCAAGTGACCTACTGCAGATAATTTACTTTTATTTTCTGCTTTTCATCATTAAAATTCGAGCATACAAATTAGGTTTTGAATAGTTTTAAAATATTTTTTAATAGTCTTTTTTGTTAATTAATGTATAGAAAAATGAATATATATATATATATAATCTGATGAGGAAAATTATCTCATACAGCTGTTTCTATTTTTGTTGAATCAACAAATTTTTTTATTACTCTGATTTATTTTTTTGTTTGTTTTTCATTTCTTCCAAGGCCTACAAGCACGCGGTAAGGGTGTTCTTCTGCCCCACTTCCTTCCCACAAATCACACCGGTTACAACCACTTTTGTAGAGCCGTCTAGGGTACATTTAAGAAGGTTTACAATGCAGCAATGGACGGATGGATTCACCTTCATCTTGGGAGAACAAATATTATGAACAAAACTACGTGAGGCAAACAGTTTATTGGGGAAAGAAGGCAAATCCAACCAAGGTTCTTGACTTATTACCAGGAAAAATTCAACCTTTTACGACTGGAACGTAACTGTATCATCATGGTTATTATTTTTGTTTTGTTTGTTTTTTTTTACAACTATACAGTTAGATGCTACAATTGAATGGTAAAGTTGTGGTATCATAATTTTTTTCTGAAATTTATATCATTTTGTAAATTCTTTTCTATTATTTCATAGAAATACATTTTTCTCATCTCAAACTGAAAAAGGTTTCCCACCATGTGGAGTAAATTGATTCTTTCTAGCCCCATTTTTTCAAGTGCTTAAAAAATTTGGAAGTCATTTTATGAAAAGGTAAATGGCAAGTGATCAATTTAAAACCAGCACAGACTGAATGACAGGAGACCCCAGGTAATTTTTTTTTTTAATAAAAAGTTGTTTACCTCATCCTTTGTTAATATCCTCCTTACCCCCATCCTCCCTATTTTATAATAAGGAGTTAATTTCAGATCACCCAGTAGATCAATAAAATGTTTCAATATATGTTGACAACTACAAGATAACAGATGTTCATTTATCTACAAAACTGTTGCATAAAGTCGCTCGCTTATCAGTTTTTCTTACCCATAACCTTAAAATATCTTATCTTTTGCTTTTGAACACCCATAATCATCCAACAAAGCTATTGCTCGTCATTATTGATATTTTATTATGAATTTTATGATGCATAATAATACACTAATAAAAGGAAAAACAACAAACCTCTTTTTTCTTCTTTTAACGTTCAAATGATATCATGAAAATTCACCAAAATGCCGAAGCAATTTTACGTCATTAACTAATTAACTAAAGAACTGAACAGAATTGTTTTTCCTTGTCGAACAATATTATTTAATTCTATAACATAGAAAATCAGACAATTGAAAATTAGATTTGCTAAACGAATAGAAAATCCAAATGAACCATTTTAAAGTTTGAACTATTTGGGATCATAAGACTATGATTTAAAAAAAATAGGATTTATCATTGAATAGAGTAACAGTTTGGTTCAACCAAACTGGCAAATATCCTTATGACTTTTCGTATTACAAAGACGGTGAAATATGTATTCAAATTCTTTGTTCTAGTAACTACTGTCAATATCCTGCTAAATTTGTATGTCTACTTTTCATATTGAAAAGCAGTTGAATGTATTAGGATTTTGTTTGTTTTTTTTTTACTAAAATAGACTAAATGATTATTGTGCGATTTTGTTAAGCCAAAAACTTGATCCTGACTATTATGAAATGTGTCTTGAGACAACTTAAACAGAGGTAGCCTATCCAAAAATCAAGTTAATCTGGACAAATAATATTGCATATGATTCTATCGGATTTTTTTACCCATAAATGAACCTATTAGACAATAACAACATTCACATCTTCTAGTTCAATTTTTATAGTAATAAGCTTCAGTTTATATAATACTAAAAAAACAAATGTCACTCACAATTGCAGCGACAATATTTTAGTCTCTTAATGAATTATGATTCATCTAGAATTTTATAAACATATCAGTTGATCAATTGCAGTAGAAAGCTGGTTAAAAGCTTTATCTATGGAATAATAGTGTGTAAGCTTAATTCATGTCAAAACATTACGTTCACCTACGGTTGCCCCTTGGAAAAAAGGCAGGTAAACTGTAAAGAATAACTAATTAAGGTAAAAGACAACACTGTCGACAGATCTATATTGTGTATCCTGGAAGAGGAGACGTCTAAAAATTTGTAACGCTGAAAGAGAAAATTAAAAACCTTTAAAAAACATTAAAGCCTGTAATATTTGTGGTGTGGTGGTTATTATTGACAAAGTAGACACAAATATTAACCTTAAAAATTATTCTTTATTTTATTAATTTTTACATACATTTTGTAGTTAGTGCCTGCTAGCAGCAGACGCGTGTTGATAGTCTGAGGCCAGGAGTGGGAACTGGGACAAATTCTTTTGGTCACTCCTAGGTCAAAGAATGAGAGATAGATAGATAGAGAGTTTGGTAGGGGAAGAGAGAAATAGTAGAAGAGGAAAGGTTTTGGTGATGTGTTCTTTAGAGGAGTAAGGAGGTTAATAAACAATGTCTATTATCATGATAGTAGTGGCCTGGAGTCACTTAGGTACATTCCTACAAAACTTATATATTATATTTACTTGGTGAGCACCAACCCATGTTTGGCAAAAGGCCATTTTTAAGTGCTCTTACAAGGGCTTTTTACATTCGGTGTTACCCTTCACCTAGATGAGATGCTCCCCCAAGTTAACGATCCCCATATGCCCGAGGCAGCTAAAGGTGAATGTAATGGTTTTGACTGGGATTTGAGCTCGCGTAATACGATCTCAGAGCCCGAGCTTCTACCAAAGCTCCGCCGTCGCTGCCCTAATAAAACTTAAGCAAAATCCTAAGAAATCCACCACTTAAGTTTACATGAAAATGTTTTTTTTAAAAAGCTGTGGCCATTCAATTTTGTATTTGTTAAATTTGGAAAATACAAAAATGAGAACCATAGTCCGCATTATAAAAATAAAAAAAATATCAAGTCTTATCTGAAGGAATCCGAAAATCAATGTTCCTTCTTTACTAAAAAAGAAAACTTCAGTTCAGTTTTGTATTGTAGGGACCTATTTCATAACAATCAATCAAACAAACAGAATTCGATATCAATCTTATATTTATAAGATTTCATATTAAGTGCAATCCGTCAAGTTAATAAATACAATGCAATTATAAGCGCAGATAAGGATTTTTTAGTTAGGTAGCGCACGCTGAAAAGGAATGAAATGTGATTGTATAAATGTATGAGGGTATGCGTTTGTGTGGATATGCATGTATGTGTATGTGTGTATTAATGTTAATACGTTTGTGTGGAGATGAATGAATGTGTATGTGTGTATTGATGTCAATACTTTTGTGTGGAGGTGCATGTATGTGTATGTGTGTATTAATGTTAATATGTATGTGTGGAGATGAATGAATGTGTAAGTGTGTATTGATGCCAATACGTTTCTGTGGAGATGCATGTATATGTATGTGTGTATTAATGTGAATACGTTTGTGTGGAGATGAATGAATGTGTATGTGTGTATTGATGCCAATACGTTTGTGTGGAGGTGCATGTATGTGTGTGTGTATTAATGTGAATACATTTGTGTAGAGATACATGAATGTGTATGTGTGTATTAATGTGAATACATTCGTGTGGAGATGCATGACTGTATATCTTTTTGGGGAGTTACATGAATGTGTATATGTGTATTGATGTCAATTCGTTTGTGTGGAGGTGCATCATGTACATGTGTGTATTAATGTAAATACATTTGTGTGCAGATACATGAATGTGTATGTGTGTATTGATGTCAATACGTTTGTGTGGGGGTGGATGTATGTGTATGTGTGTAATTATGTGAATGCATTTGTGTGCAGATGCATGAATGTGTATGTGTGTATTAATGTGAATACATTTGTGTGTAGATGCATGAATGTGTTTATGTGTATTAATGTGAATACATTTGTGTAGAAATGCATGTATATGTATGTGTGTATTAATGTGAATACATTGGTGTGTAGATGCATGAATGTGTATCTATGTATTAATGTGAATACATTTGTGTAGAAATGTATGTATATGTATGTGTGTATTAATGTGAATACGTCTAAATGCATTATACCTATTTCTACCTATGTAATAAAACAATGCTTTTCTAAACACCTCAGAGCACTTGGGATAATCATGATAGAGGTTGCTGTATTTGGTTACCGATTATCGATAGCAAATAACTAATTTTGTTGGGTTCTTCTTTCATCTTATTTCTTCGTGTACTTGTGTTTTCAAGTAAATGACCCACTTTTATACATGAAAAAATGATCCTTGTTTGATATTACCAAACGTAAAAAACATTTATAAGAAAAAAAGAAAAATAGTCCAAATTGCAAAAATCATTTTGCAGTGTAAAATTGTCAACTTAGGCGGTAAGATGGAGCATCTGTAAAAGCTCAGTCGATGGAATCGTATTACGCGAGTACAAATCCCAGTCAACACCATTGCATATACCTTTAGATGCCTAGTTTATACGGGATAATAATTCATCTAGATGAAGGGCAACACTGATTTCAAAAGCCCAAAAAAGGTATTCCAGTTTGGGGGTTGGGCATAGATCTAGCGACCCTTTCTCGTAAAAAAAGTATGATACGGAAACAGCAAATACAAATTTACTGCCCAACGCACCACTGGGTGTAAACGGTTGATGAGTTATCAACTTAAAAGAGTAGTGGTATTCAAGTCAGAAAATATTTCAATCTTGACATTAAATCCACGAATAAGCCTGCGAGCTGAGTTACTTTCATACGTTGATCCAGGCCACTAGCTTCAAGCTGTTCAGCTATCATTTATATACTACATTGTTAGTGGCGAATACGTAACTTTTTAAAATTAATTATTCGCTCACTTTCTGGCTTCCGAACTTTTGACATCAAGTATAATGCGCTATTAACATCACACTCGACCGTGCTACTTACAATAATTTGGTCTTATTTTCTTGCATTGGGATTTTTCCAACATCTCAACACTGATTCACATATTTCTTCCCCTTTATTGTATAATTAAATATAATTACTTCTTATTATTGTCTTTATTTTAGTAAACTTTAACCTCTAATTGTAGACCAATTATAATTGCCCAATTATCCCGTGGGGAAGTTAACTTGGGACAGTGGATAGACAGTCAGACTCCGGAATCATAATATGTAAGTTCAAATCTGAATACTTCCGTTTACATTGTCACTTTTAATACATTTTGGAAAGGTATAAATCCCCTCTTTCTCACAAGCTATAGATTAAATGATGCACATTGTGTTATTCCAAAAATTATGTGTCGAGAAAAGAACGCTTATCAAAAACAATTTTTCTCGAAATTAAATGACTTGTAAAGGTTTATATGCTGTAAAATACGAGTAAACAACTATCCAATAAGCACATCATCTTAGTTATTTCATCTCGGTTACTCATTATATCTTAGTATCTTGTCTTACAACTAATAAGAATATAAAGGTCCAATATCAAAAAATACAGTCTGGCAAAAATGTTAGTTTTTCAAAGAAAATACACCTCTTACACCTTACGATACTGGTAAAATCAAACACTTACAAGTATATTTATATTTATTTGGTATATCTTTTGAGGATTCATTATCTATGTATTAATTTTGTTCGGAATGTTGTCCTAATTTTTTTATTTATTGTTCTTGCAGTCTGTTTCGGTCAAGTTATCCTCAGGTTGGTCAAAACATGGCGCAACGGACAATAACTTAGGAATATAGTGAGTACTCAGAATTTGAATATAAATTCGTCCGACAACTGGTGGCAACCGAGGTTCCTGTAGGATCAAGGAACGCAGGGGAGGCCAACTAAAGACGTGGCTGATAACGATCAATGCAGACATAAAGCTTACCTCCAGCCCTCGAGTTTTTGGCGTTCGTCGTTGGAATCGCGAGTGGCTGAGGCTTGCTGAGGACTCGGCTGCTAACCAACGGGATTGGGTCTCTCTTACGCGGGACGCAGTGAATTCAGTTGAAACCGGCTCAACCCACCCCGGGTGACCGCCGTTACAAGTAAGTACAAGTAAGAAGTACTCAGCATTCCTATCCGAGGTCGTAGTTAATCACCAGACGAAAGACAAGGGATGAGTTGGCCGAAACGCAGTGTAAGAACAAGAATTAAAGGTACAACAGATAGATATAATTTTTGGTAGAACTCTTCAGTAAGTTTACAGGGTGAGCAAGTTGCATTTTGCGGAAGAGGGCATTTTGAAGGGGTCACAATGTTGCTAAAAATGGCACTATGTGTATGTATGTTTTTTATTTGTACCCTATGTGAGCGTATGAGTATATTATATTTACTAGGAGAGCACCAACCCAAGTTTGGCACAAGGTCATTTTTCCGTGATCTTACTCAGGTTTTTTACATTCAGTGTAACCTTTCACCTAGATGAGAGGCTCTACTGAGGTAACGAGCCCCATCTGCCCGAGGCAGCTAAAGGTGAATGTATTGGTTTTGACTGGGATTTGAACTCGCGTACTACGATCCCAGAGCCCGATCTCTTACCAATGCTCCACCATCGCTGCCCAAAGCAGCGTTTAAGTATATGAATGTGTTTCCATATGAATGAGTTTATGAATTTTAATGTGCATGTTTTTGTGTGTGTTTGGATCCGTGCTTAGGTTGTTACGTGTAGATCCTCCAGCGAATAACAACTCCTATGTTCTTAGTTGTTCATTAGGGTTTGCTTATCTTTTCCTGGTCACACTGGCTGGGTGGGTGCTTGTGTCCGGCAACTTTACCAAAACTTCTTCATCTTTCCTTTTCTTCTCTGTTCGTCTTTCATATCTTCACAGAATTGGTAAAAGCTCGGGCTATGAAATCGTATTACGTGAGTTCAAATCCCAGTCAAAAACCATTACATTCACATTTAGCTGCCTCGGGCAGATATGGCTCGTTAACTCGGGAGAGCAGCTCATCTAGGTGAAGGGTAACACTGAATGTAAAAAGCTCAGGTAAGAGCACGGAAAAATGGCCTTGTGCCAAACTTGGGTTGGTGCTCATTAAGTAAATATAAAATCTTCGCAGAATTTTCATAAAAAAGACAATTCCGAAAAAAACCGTCAACATGCTATTTGTAACCGGCTTCAGATCGATAGATTATTACCTGCAGCCCTACTTTCTTGGGAAAAAGGACTTTTCTCTTTCTTTTTTTTAGCTTGTTAATTTCTCTTTTTGTTTCGATCGCACCATTTTCCACTTTGATCTTTTTTAACTCGTCTTTTACACTAGTTCTTGTTTACACTAAATCTTACTTTGACTATATTGTCAATCTACTTAGCACTAAATCTGAGTGAATGAACGTTCGTCTTCCTTAAGGCCTTTTCCTGTTTTGTACAGCACAAATTTAGCGTAAAAATCTTCGATGTGACTTGGATGAAGAGACTAGTAAATAAGAAAAGTATAGATATATCTTTTTTTCAATTTGTTCAGATTTTTATTTATATCTTGATAAATATATTCGCAAGACAAAAAGACCGAGACAAATAGATGAATAAATAAACTAATTAATTGATAGATACATAGATAGAAAATAGAGAGATTTTTGGTTAAATAGGTTCGTAGGTAAGTAGGTAGATAGATAGATAGTTATGTAGATCAATAGATAGTTAGATAGATAGATAGATAGATAGATAGATAGATAGATAGATGGGTATGTATCTATCTATCTATCTAACTATCTATCTATAAAAAGATTGATAGATAGATAGATAGATACATAGATAGATAGATGTTTCTCTACATAGGAAGATATATAGAGAATAAGATATTTTTATATGTAGGTAGATAGGTAAAGTTAGATAGATATATAGATAGATAGATATATAGATATATAGATAGATAGATAGATAGATAGATAGATATTTCTCTATATAGGAAGATATATGGAGAATAAGATATTTTTATAGGTAGGTAGATAGGTAAAGGTAGATAGATAGATAGATAGATAGATAGATAAATGCTCTACTTTTTGTTTTGTTTTTACGTAATTAAATATTCCTAAATACAGCTCAACACAAATTTGTTTTTCAAACAATTTTCCTCGTAAAAAATTAGTATAAAAATTTTGAGATCGTTCACTTTAGTCTATTTAAATATATCTGAATGCATTAAATATTTATCAAAGTCAAAAAACTAATTTGCTTTCAATATCAGTTACAATCAAGCAGAAATTTAAAAAATAAAAAAAACAAACCTTAAAAATAACACACACACAAACACACACAGACACATACACACCCAAACATACATATATATATATATATAAATATATATATGTGTGTGTGTGTGTGTGTGTGTGTATGTTTATTCCCCCACAAAACTTCTCTCTTCCTATCTTTCTTTCTTTCCCTCTTCCTTTCTCTTATTCGTTCTGTTTCCCCTTTTCGCTATCTGAGCCTCAATCTTTTTCCTCTGTTCTTCTCTGCTAACTCACTACTTATCTCCTTCTCTTCTCTTCACTCGTAATTCTTCTTCCCCTTTCCTCTCTCTCCCTCTCCGTCCACTTCTCACAACCCCCTCACCCTTCTCCGCTGACCCCACCCGTCTGGAGAGACACAGAACAACCAATGTTCTTACTGTCGACGAGACTCGGCCAACAAGTAATCCAAACCTCTAGTTCAACCGTCGTCCAACCGACCGACCACCAGCGCCAACGCAAAGAAAAAAGACGACCCTACTACGAGTTCTTCTTTTCTCATTCAAAATAGCAGGTCCTAAAAGCGTGGGAAAGAAAGAGTCAAGAAGAAGAAGAACAAAAAAAAAAAAAAGAAGCTGGCATGGGGGGGTATAGAAATCTTTACTTGGTCGGGCACTAACCCAAGTTAGGCACAAGGCCAGGTTACATGCCCATTATCTGATCGGGCTTTTGTTAGGGGTCTCAATCGAGGTTTTTGAAATCGGTGATATCTTTCTTACACCCAGATGAATTACTCTCATTGAGTTGACAGATCTTACCCACCCGGGTTTTTGGAATCGTTGTTATTTGTCTTACATTTAGATGAGTTTCTCTCCCGAGTTAACGGGCCTTATCTGCTCGGGACAGTTGAACGTAAATGTAATAGTTTTGACTTGTGTAAAACGGTTCCAGAGTCGAAGCTTTTACCATTGCTCCACATTGTGACATTTGTGGCCAAGAGGGAAAATAGGCAAAAACAACGCATAAAATAATGAAACTCACAATGAAAGAAAGAAATAAAGGAAGAAGAAAGAAAGAAAGAAAGAAAGAGAAGCGAAAAGAAACAAAGAAGAATAAAAAAAATTAAGAAAAGGAAAAAAAAAAAAACGTTTTGGTCATTTAATGCCATGAACAATTATTTAAAAAAAAAGTTTGTCCACACCTATTTTTTTTAATGACATAAAATGCACAATTTAATCCATAGCTGGAGGGAATGAGTGTATTCGTACCTTACCAAAAAGTGTTCGTTTAAATGTGAACACAAACGACCGGGATTGAACTCCTGTATTAATATTCCGAAGTCTGACTGCCTATCCACTGGGCAAAAGACTTCCTTTTCTGTACCTAAGGTCCATTTGACCTAGTGGGGAGGCAGTCGGAATTCGAAATCGTACTATAGTTACGTAAGTACAAATCCTAGTCGTTTCATTTGCATTCATAATTGGACTAATACCCTTCGGAAAGGTATGAATCCACACATTCCTCCAGTTCTGAGTTAAATAGTTCACGTTGTGTTTAAAAAAAAAACAAAAAAAAAAAACTACGTGTGCTCAAAAAGAACGTTTATCAAAAAATATTGTTCTCTGCATTAAATGACCTAAAGAGGTTGATATGGAGTAACACTAACAAACACGTGTCTTTGTTTATACGAGGGTGCGTGTGTGAATGAGTGCCCGCGCATGCGTGTGTGTATTTAGTTTTTTTGGTGATTAGCATTTCTTTACAGAAGTCAATCCCTATAATATTCTTGTGATCACATGTCACTGACTCAACAGTCTCATGTCGCCTAACTCCCTCAATTGCTGAAACACATTATTCAACCAAAATAGACATTAGTAAACACTCAATCAATGTACATATCATATCACACCATTCCACAAACACTTCTCCGTCTATATGAAAAACTAAAAGAAACTAAGCCGCGTTGTTGCTGGAATAAAACCACTTTTCATTGCCTGTAAGAGCAGTGGGTGTATTTTTTTCTAAACGTTATTTATCCGCGTAGTAAGGTTGTGAACAGTTCTCAACATGTGATAGAGCGTGTATATTAGTTAAGTGTAGACACAGAGTCAACAGCCTTCGACGACTGTCAAGTGCCTGACCTGCGCGGTCATCGGGCCTGATGACTGCGCAGGCAAGAAACTGCCAGTCACCTAAGGCTGTTACCTCTGTCTCGACACTTATATATATACACGGAGTCAACAGCCGTCGGCAACTACCAGTTTTTCGCTACGCGGTCGTCAGACCGAAAAGAAGTTTCTTTGTTTACATTCGATTTAAATTGGTCGGGGGCGGAAGTTACGCGTTGCATGCCGGAAGTTAGTATTTTTTTTCGGCGACTTAGTTTCTCGCCTGATAGTCATCAGACTTAACTAATATATATTATATATGTGTCTCTTTTTGCCTTTGGTTACTAAGGCCAATATATCGGCCCCTTAGGGTAGAAA